>MQRK01229143.1:25169-52542 GCA_001938485.1 Girardia tigrina
CAAGAGGTATTAAGCTGATCTTTTCAAGTCCATATCACCATAATACTAATGGGATAATTGAGAGACAATTCCGAACTATTCGGGAGTTCATCCAAGCAAGCCTTAAAGAGAGAAACTCCGTAAAATACGGCATAAAAAATAAAAATATAATAATGATAGTAATAATTATAAAATACAACAAATTATTTAATTTTATTCCTAAAATTCCTAATTAATAACAAATTATTTCATTTTATTCCTCAAATTCCTAATTTCTGGCGTTGAAATGTCCCATTGTCGAAACGGCGGCGTTTTTGTCCGCGGCGTTTTTGTTCGCGGCGTTTTTGTACGCGGCGTTTTTGTACGCGGCGTTTTTGTACGCGGCGTTTTTGTTCGTGGCGTATTTTCACGCGTCGTTTTTGTTCGCGGCGTTTTTGTCCGCGATGTTTTTGTTCGCGGCGTTTTTGTCATGCGGCGATTTTGTCACGCGGCGTTTTTGTTCGTGGCGTTTAGTCCGCGGCGTTTTGTCCGCGGCATTTTGTCGTGGAACCCTTTTTGAGATAGTCTTTTTTATTGAGGAGAAGGAGATAAAATTAACAATATATACATTTTAATAATTCATATTAGTTGTAATTGTTTATTCTTCTTTTTTCAAATGAACTTCTCGGCTATATCGATAACGGCTTATTTACAAACCAGGATATATGTGTCAGATGAAGCACATTTTCATTTGGACGGTTATGTGAATAAACAAAATTGGCGACACTGGGGCACAGAGAACCCTCATCTCTCTATTGCGAAGCCTCTGCATTCAGCCAGGGTTACTGTTTAGTGCACAGTAAGCGCATGTGGAATATCGGTCTCTACTATTTCGATTAAACAGTTAATGCAATCGAATACAAAAAAGTTTTGTAAAATTTTTTCATTCCAACTGTGATAGGGTTATGCAAAGTTGACAAGTTTTGGTTTCAGCAGCATGGTGCGAGACCACATAGGACACAGGACGTATTCCATTTTATATCGGAGCATTTTAGAACAAGGATTATTGACCTGGATGCGAAAAGATTAGGAGATGGTGGAATAGTATGGCCTCCCTTTTCACCGGATCTCAACCCCTGAGACTATTTTCTATGGGGTTTTTTAATCAAATACTATAAACTATCGATTAAATACAAAATAGGAAAGGTAAGATAGCAGAAATATTAAATATTTTAATTAATTTTGTTTAATAAACTGAAACTGAAGTATAATTGTAAGGAATATTTTTGAATGGTGTTTATTGTGTGTTGTGTGGTATGTTGTTTTAGGATTGTGTTTCTCCCACCCAGATGGAAGATTGATATTTTAAATGTTTTAAAACGTCGGGTTGTTTAATCAAGTATTAAAATTTAAATAATCACTTTAAAATTAAACTAATATTTCATCAATAATATTTTAATAATATTTTCTTAAAATAAATAAAAATTATTTTAAATTTAAAGTATAAATTATTTTTGTAATAATTAAATTGTAATTTAAATTTGTTTGAATAATAAGACGTTAAAGAATATTATTAAAGATTATCAATCAAGAACGATGACGAGCTACGCAAGTTTTATGGAGATGTGTTCTAGTGACAATTTAAATTGTGATATAAATAAATGTAAAGAAAACCCAATTAATGTTCTTAATAATAATAATTTGTATCTTTGTCACCATTTACCAATAAAATATTATTTTTTAATAATAAATTATAAGGATAGAAGTAGATCGAAAAATATTTATAATAATAATTTTTAAGTGCTTATGGAATATTTGTCAATTAAGTAATGACTAGGGCCACTTTTTTTCGCGACCCATAAACACATTTTTCGCGTTCCACAAATGTCAAATTTTGCGATTATGTCACTCTGTATATATATTTAGAGCTACCAATTATTATAACTTTACAACTACGATTTTTAACTCTGAAAAAGTTTTATTGAAATTTCATTTTAAAATAATTTGACACAGTTAAAATTATAATCATGTAAAAAGAAATTAACAGTGTTTCATAATGTATTAATAGAAAAAAATATCCACTAAAACAAATCGTTCACTTGACTGCATAATTTAATGACAGCATGTTGACAGTTTGGAGGTTATTTGCTTTGAAGGTGGTGCGATGCGGATTCCAAATTGCCTTATAGCGACTAAACGAGCGTTCTACGTCTATAGTGAGAACTGGATATTGCAAAAATTCAACTGTCCGCTGATACAACAGAGTTGTATAATCTGCTACTGACTTCCAGAACGCATAAATCGAAATAGTAAAGGAAGTCTCTGAAAGCAAGTTGACGATACTTTTGTAGCTCAGCGACTTCATTGTGATTTAAACCAAGAATGTTGGCACACTCATTTATGGATGTTTCTTCAATTGCACCAACAACAGTAAAATGGAATAACTTCAGAGCTCTCAAAATTTTGAAACCAGGTCGTTTCTCACTTTCTGATGTATAGAGCTGCAGTTTGAGAATTGGCCGGTTTGCAACACTTTTAATTGTAGAGGCAGCAGTATCTTGTTGCATTTGTTTAAGGGAAGCAAGTAAGTCAAACAACTGACACATACAATTAACTGAAGCATAATTTCTTCCCATGAACTTCTGCATCAAATCTATAATACATGAGCAGTTACAGGCAATGAAATTATTTTCAGTCTACAGGGTGTCTTCATCTGTAGACATCAACAAGTGAAGGTGCTGAAGAGCAGCAGTATCAAATTCATTCTCTCTTTTATACCATGAATCCTAGTTAAAATACTTCAACATTTTTGAGTGATAGTCAACTAATCGAAACCAAGTGACTCAATGCGTTACACATGGATTCTGGAGGATGAATTGATGACTGCACATTCTGCTGATGGAGATACGCCGGAAACCCCACACATCGGCCAGCAGCCTTAACTAGAATCACCTTTACAAGTCCAACTAACTTATCAACATTACCAAACGTTTAACGCAACTCTTCCCCAACTATGTTCAGAATATGAACGATGCAAGTGACGTGTAGTTGAGCATCTTTTTCTCGATTCAGCAATTTCTTTGTGCTTCTTCCTTTCAAAGTTTTTTTTTGAGTCACAGCGAATGTGGTCTACTGACTTATTGCAGACCCGACAGAATAGGACACCTTCATCTTCATATAACATCTCATTTCCAAATTCAACAACACACTGCGGTGCTGTTATATTTGTATTAACCATTACGACAATCACTTTAACAAAATTTATTGTATATTTATTGTATATAGTTGTGTAATTTGAAGTATTATTTTATTAACTTGTGTAAATTAAAGGATCAATTTATTGATTTGTATTATAAAATAATTTCATTTACTTTCATTTAATTGTGCGAATTTGAAATTGATTATGATTTTTAATTAACTTTTAATAATATTCATCAAATAAAAATTATTGTTTGAGAATTAAGTAACAATTTCTTTTTATTTTTTACAATTCATGTCATTTTTTAGCAATTTTTCATGTTCATAATACTTTTTCGTGTTTTTTTTCGCAATTTTGACATTTTTTCGCGATTTTGTTGTGTTTTTTCGAGAACGCGAAAAACGTGGCCCTAGTAATGACTATCAAAATTAATAGATAATGTAAAATTCATTCAAATTTAACGTTGAATATCATAAAAATTATAATCTTCCTTCTTTTCTAAGAGAACTAATTTCAATGGTTTTTTAAAGACTATTTAAATGAGATCAATTTTATAGTAGTAATTTATGTGAATTTTTGCATTAAAATGATAAGTTCCGAAAAAGTTTTTTTTGCTTAAAAGTAAATCCTTTACTTTTTTTCATCGGCCATTGGAGGAGAATTTCTACCGTCTGTGTTTTCACTGTCAGACTGTTCTTCCCCATGAATAACGGCCAATGGTAGTCGTAATCTCTCTGCGTATGATGTAGCTCTATGTACTGCGTTAGGATTTCGAGCGACTATCACAGCATTTCTGTAATCCGGAATGCATTCTTCCACGTATTTTATCAAAAAAGGTGATGCTCGTAAGTTATCTACCGGTACATCATAGAACCCCTACAAATTTCAAAAAACGTTTTAAATAGGTTTTTTTAAAATAAAATGTGATAATCAACAAAATAAAAATACGTATAAAAACAACCTAATTTAGTTAATATGAAAATTAATTTTATAAAATAAAATTCAAAATATATGACTAAATCAGTTTCAATCATTATTACGTTTTAAACACAATGATTTATATTGGGTTGTTGCATAAGTTCCCGCCGTTACATGAAACTATTTGTTCTACAAAGTCTTTTTGATGTTTGGCGAAGTGTTATATACCATTAGAAAGCCCGTACTATGCTCTACAAGATTAAAGCAATCGTTTTTGCCTATATTTTAATTCACTATAATTTTTTATTAAAGAAATATAGAATTTTAATTTGTAAAAAAATATATATATTAACCATATTTTTATTTATATCTATTTTTATTTATATTGGTTGTGTAAAAAAGAAAGGACAAAAGTTCCTCAAAAATATTTGTTTAAAAAATTCAAATTGTTATAGAAATAAATTTTTGTGTTCATGATAATGTTTTTTGAGCAAGAACCCAATAAATATATTTCAAGATTCATAAATATTTTTAATATATATATATTTTTTTAAAAAAAAATATTTTTAAAAATATTCGAAAATTGATTACTTGAATCTCCTTGGCGTGCAGATCCATTGTGATAACCTGATTCATGCCCGCCTTACACAACATCTTGGCCATCAACTGACTAACAATACTGCCTCGCTTGCGCATCTTTGACTGTTTACAGTACGGCATGTACGGCATCGCCACCGTTATAGATCTCGCGCATGATGTCTTGCATCCGTATATCATAATTAACAATTCCATTATATCATTATTGACACTCTTAGTGCCCGTCTGAAGAATATAGACATCCCGCCCTAAACGGATTTCAAGTTTAATAATATTAAGAAATAATTAATTTTAATGGGGGAAATTCTAAAAATATATAATATTAGTTAAGAATTTGATAAAGACTTTTCCTAAGTTGTCTAATTATGTTCGAATAATAATGATTTTTCAAATAAAAATAGTGTTAAGAAGATAAGATTAATTGCAACCTACAATTCAGAGTTACCACGTCTCAATAGTATTGAAGAGAAAACTGATTGAGACTAGTATTTTCCCTGCGGTCTATTATGCTAGTGAGTGCTAGACAAGGCCTCAGAAGGACGTTGCACGGTTACAAGCTTTCCCTAATTGCTGCACGAGAGGTGATTTCAAGAAGACCAAACTCGACATGACGATTGGATTGACTGGAGCAAGAGTGATTCTAACGAAAAGGCGCATAGTATTCTATGGGTACAATTCACGTAAACATGTGACTGAAGTTCGTAGAGTTCTAAACTCTGAGGTGTTCTAAACTTGAGCACGAGGAAGAATATCCGAAAGTGCTTCAGCCGCGTATCAAACGAATAGCTTGCATATTCCCTTCTTGCTTTAAAGATTTTGCTGAGCAGAAGGAACTTACAAGACACATTAAGAATATGCATCTGGAAATTAATCATATGCCCCATGGAGAACTGGTACAAGTTACAAAACTAATTGTTGGCTAAAACGGAATTTATTAGTTGATCATCGGATGTAAGGCAATGGTACTACGAACATCCAAGTAGTACAAAGTGCAGAAATAGAAAGGCGTATTTGACCTTTGAATTTGAACGCTAGTGATTATTTAGTTTGGCTGGACCCTCTAAAGATCCTAGAAGCTCAATACCATTCGAAAGAGATGGGAGGCCCACATCGGAGAGACAAATCGTCATCTCAAAACCCGGATTAATGAACACTCGCAAATGAGTCGATCGAGTAAGGTTCTTGACCATTGGTTATGTTATAAGGATAGAATCTCATTCATTTCAAGATGAATTTTCTGTTCTACAAAAGGGGTTTCCTTCACATTACGAACGGTAGTTTGGTGAATCTCTATTAATAAGACAACCCATCAATTAACATTCAGAATGGACAAAGTAATGCCAGTTCAATACTTAAAATTTTATATTAAAATATTTTTTACCATTATTTTCCAATAATATTTTACAATATTAATAATAATTTTTACTATTTAATATTAATAAAAAATTTAAAATCATATTATTTAATCAAAACAAATATTCAAATATTGATGATAATGATGAATGAAACATCAAAACATGTCCAATAATTATATAAAAGAAGCTTTAACCAATTTATATTTTAACAAAATTAAACTTGCGTTCAGAAGACTATACATATATATATTTATAATACTGAGTCTTATGAACGCTAATTTAAAATTTTTGAAAAATAATTTTGTTAAAGTTGTTAGAAGACTTCGAGACTGTCATAATATTTATTAAAGACCATAAAATGAGGCATATCATCAGTATATATATTGATTAATGCCGTCATCAATTTGGGTTAAACATACACTCATTTATTTCACCATACACACTATTTCGGTCTTGACTTATTAGATAACAATACAAAGATCACACCTAAAACATTCCATACATAAATTACGCAACATACATTTATTAGTTTTGATAATAATTCTCCTCACAAAAGCTTTTTCAATTATGTACACAAACACGGGTTAAGCAAAGATTAAATGAAGACAACATTGAAGAGTACAAACAAATAATCAAAATACCAAATTCTGAAGGATTTAAAGCATTTAAAAAGAGTTTTTGCAAGAATATAAATAATGTTTAAGTAGTTTCGTTGACATCTGAATTTCAAAACTTACTGTCAAATAAATCGAAAACTATTTGTGGATTGCAAGCTAATCTGGTTTATAAATTTGATTGTCACGGGTGTAAAAACTCGTATATTGGAGAGACAATTCGTGATCTCAAAACCAGAATTAGTGAGCATTCACAATCAAGTCGATCGAGTAAGGTTCTTGATCGTTGGTTCCACGGTAACAATAGAATCTCTTCAGTTTCAAAGAATGAATTTTCTGTTCATACTATGAGCGGCAGTTTTGTGAATCATTATTTATTCAAATAATTCAAAATGGACAAAATAAAGCAGTTTCAAATTTTAAGATCTTTAATAAAATTTTTTAAAACATTTCGCCATTATTATCCAAAGATATATTAAATTAAATAAATAAATAAATCGTTCTCTTTTAAAAAAATAATATTAAAAATAACATTTTTTAAAAATAGCATTATAACAAAAATATTAAATTAGTAACTAGTAAATGTTGTAATAAAAATGATGTAAGAATTTCTGAGACATGGACAATAATCGATTTTTTTAGAAAGCTTTAACAATTTTTTTAATATACATATTATATTTTTTTTAATATATATTATTAGAGATTTTAGGGACATCGTCGGAATTATTACTATGAGATATTTCTGACATCAAAACTTTTATTATACCACACCAAAACAAATGTTTAAATCTAATATTTAAACAAACTTATTTTTTTGAGAAACAATTTGTTTTATAAATCTTAAATCGATATAAATAAAAATTCTTATAAATATTCATATTTGATTTTTTGATTACTTTTTATAAATCAATTTTAAATTACGATAACATTTTAAAATATTTAATCGTTTCATTTAATTTTATTAATTTTTTTAAATCGTTCCACATAAAAATTATACATTTTACTTTTTATATTATATTAAAAACTCTCAAAAAAATTTTATTATTAGCAATTTAATTGATCTTTTTAATTTTAGTAATTTTATTTTTTTCAAACGTTACATATATAATTATATAAAAATTGTAATTTGTACATATTTAATATAACCTTCTTTCAAAGATTTTCATAGTATTTTTAATTCCTAACATATATATATATATATATATATATATATATATATATACCATTTGGCATCCAAAAGTATTTTTTGTATTCAAAAGTAACGTTTTTGTAAAAAATAACACTGTTTAAATCAAGTTTTTTTATTTCAAAATATAAAGTATTTATTATTCTGATTAATTATATAATAGTACTCAGCATATAAATAAAAAATTTTAATTTAAATTGGTTACTATTTATAATTAATTATATATTTTTTAGATTACAATTCTTATGAGTGATAGTAATAATATTCAAATGGCTTACAGTCAAAAACGTTACCAAAATATATCAAATAAAAAGAAATCAACTATTCTAATGCTAGAAAAATAAGAACAGAAAATTTCAAAGAAAGAAGTTAACAGAATTACATTTAGCGATGCTTTATTTTTTTAGGAATATTTATCGAAATATTACCAATTTCTCAGTTGAAATACCATATTATCATCAATAAATGCTTAATAATTGATGTTAATAATCAAATTTTTGTGTTAGATGTGTCTTTTTAAAAAAATGCTTGCATAAATAAAAATGTAACTTTCTATATCAATAATGTAACTTTTGATTGCGAAATTGTTATTTTTCAATGAAAAATGGTATATATATAGGGTTTTTCGACCAAATTCGTAAACATGGCAACCAATTTCGTAATCGTTAACTATATATGTTTTGATATTAGGCAAAATATTTTGCCGAATTGGTGAATTCGGCAACAGTTTGCTGAAATAATGTAATTGCCGAATTTATGAACTAGTCAATTTTTGACGAATTCACTAACGATATGAATAATTTGCATTTTAATGTGAAAATTTATTAATTTAAAATGAAAGATTATATATTTAATATGAAAAAATAAATTAAATATGAAAAAATCTTAATTCATTATGCCAAATAGATTCCAAATGTAAAATTTTTATTCAGTTATTTAAACTTCTTCCTTGGTGGCAAGCTGAATCGTAAACGTTTGTATTTTGAAAGCATTTTTTCATATTAAAATGATATTTTTCATATTAAATTGATTTTTTGCATAATAAATTGATATTTTTCAAATGAAATTGATTTTTTTCATATTAAATTGATATTTTTGTATTATATACATAATTTTTTATATTAAATTGATTTTTAATATTAAATGTTATTATCAATTTCAAAATTGAATTAAATTTTTTTTAAAAATTTCCGAGTTCGTGAATTCAGCAATTACATAAATTCGGCATAACATATATATATATATATATATAGTTTATTATATTTTTAAAATTTATAAATCACAAATTTTATAAAAAAATCGTTTAATCATATGTTAAATAATAAACATAAACAAGAACCAACAAGCCATATCATAAACATATCAGACAACGATCAGAGTGAAAGAACAGTAATAAACTCGGGTGTTCAAATATCACTTTTACAAGGATCTCCAGAGACAGCAACCAGCGACTTGCAACAAGAACCACAGAATGATATGAACGTTCCGACTAATTTTCTACGAAAATGTTGAGATGCATTACAAGATCATTGGACAGAGAAGAAATCAATGAATATAAATTTTGTTAAATAAATTTTGATTAACATTCTTATTTTTTTAGTTTATATAATTTTAATGCAGTTTTAATAATTTTTTATATAACTCCATAATTATAGGGTTAATTAACTTTTTATAATTTAGTTTTAAAAAAGTTGCATAAAAAACAATTTTTATGATTACCAAATTGATTGCAATTCTACGATATTAATTACAACGATTGAGAATTTGAACTAAAAACACTACATATATATTTTAACTAACAATTTCTTATTTCAAAATTATATAATATATAACGACATAAGTTTAAATTTCTAATTAATCTTTAATCTTATTTTTCTAAGTCCAGAGAGGTTATTTTGGGCTCATATTCTGAATTATGATACTTATTAAATCAAAATTCATAAAACAAGTAGCAGTCCAAAGTAAGCCCGAGCCCTTATTTAAAAAAACGACTTATTTTCGCATTTAATATTTGTCAGTAATGAAAATGTCGAGGGAATGTCAGACAAATACGAAATATTCTCCTGCAAATTCCGAATATGGCATAAAATAATGAATCCAGAGTTTATGATCAAGAATCAATGGTGAATGATGGAAGTACTGGTCATATTAAGTGCATAATTTATAAATCAATAAAATAATCTACAAATTTAAGCAACAAAATTCATTTCACCTCGCAAAGTCTCATAAATATCGACTGCCGTTTCTCTGTTGGAATAAAAATACACATTGACTTTACCAAGAGAAACGTTCAAATGTTGAGCAACTAAATCAGCGAAATCTTTGTGTGAATTGCCAGCTAATAATACTAATCCTTTGGAAGCTTCCATGATTGACGAATTGCTGTCAAATGACTACTAAAATAATATAACACTCAAATAATGGGAGATTTTGCGTTGGAAATTTCATAATGAAAAAGGTGATAATAGAAGAACAAATGGTCATTTTACGCAAATTTACAATTACAATCACACATTATTTGAATATTCAAACACGATTTATAAGTTTCAAATGTTAGTTAAAACAAATTTTATGTGAGAGAAATTTATTTTTGGATTAAATTTTAAATGAATATTAAATTATTAACCTTTTTTAATTAGTTTTGATTTGAATAAAAAAAATATATTGTGGATTTTATAAAATAAATTTTTTTTAACTGTAAAAGAAATTGAATCGAAAGAATATTTTCGATTACAATAAAAATAACAAAATTGTAAATTTATTATATAAAATTATGACAAAATTTTTTTCCGTATTTTGTAAATCAATAATTATATAATGATTGCATTTTATCGCATTATTGAAATCATTAATAGTTTTAATTTTATTATTTTTTTTAAATTATTTTTAATTTACGTGTATATCTAACAAAAACGATGTAGATGTATGTTATAAGATGAAGAGTTAAATTTCTTTGTAAAAACACGGAATTTAGTAGTTTAAATGGGTGGTTATTTTGTATAGTTAGAAATTTCGCAATATATTATTCTTGTTTTTCGATAAGATGTCGCGGCCTTAGATAGTTAATGAAGACATTGAATATTTAATCGGCGTGCGTCGGTCTTTGAGATTTCGATAGTTAAATCGTGTTCTATCAGTATATCGTTGACTTGCTCCACAAAGATAATCTGATACTATGACTTGCACTAGCGGTGATATATCGATTTTCTTCGAGGTTTTGACGAAGAAACGCGGAAAAATTCTAAGAAGAGTGTCGCTGCACTTACAAAAGTTTTCACGCAAGCCCAAATTCTAATTGGTTAATTTCACCTTTCGTCGCCTGGCACCGGACTGGTACGTAGTCTTTTTCATAACCGATTTGAAGCCATCGGCAAACTTAATTTTCTGTAACAAAGGCGGCGGTGAGGCTTATGTTGCTGAGGTAATAATTGACGGGCTGTCCCAGGTGGCTATTAGCAGTGTGGTCGCTAAGGAGCTATGAAAAGCGCCGAATTAAGATTTTTTGTACAACTAGTTTGTTTTGAGCTCTTATTAAAATTAAACAAAATTCAAATCAAAAGAATTTTGATAATAATCTGTGTTTACAATAAAAATGATTAGTGTTTTAATGTATATACATCTTGCCTCCATTAAAGATTTTATGCTGTCTGGGAATCTTCCGACTACCCGCATATTCTTGATATAAACTAGTAAATAAAAAAAAATGTCCATTCTTTATTTGGCACGTGGTGATTGTTTAAATGATTGAAACATTTTGTGGCGAAATCACAATTTATCTTTGTAAACATTTTCTCTATATTAATACATCGATAATCTGACTTTTGTATTTGAAGGGATATACAACATTTTAATATACAGAAAATGATGGCCAAATATAATCCTCCTCAGTTTCCGGATCTTACTCCATCGGGTTTCGAAATATTCATTCGTCGTTTTGACCGTTTCCTTCGATTGGCAGAAGTTGAAGAAGATGAAAAATTAGACACACTCAGGTTGTGCGTTGGGGATCAGTTGGCTAGTTATTATGATGAAGAGAAGTTGGAGCCACTGACAAACGAGGAAACAGCAGCTAAAGCACCTTGTAGTCCCGGGCTGTTGAATTTTATATTCCAAATTGTTAGCTAACAAGAACGTATTCTCAGAAGGATTAAGCTTTATACATGTCAGCAGTTGCCTGAGCAATCCATCCATGACTACGTGAGTCAATTACGGTCCATAGCGAAATATTGTGAATTTCCAGCAGATGTTGAAGACGAGGCATTACGGGATGCATTTGGTCGAGGCTTTCGAGATCCAGAAACTCAAGTAACTGGTTTTAAAGAATTTGCAGCGAGTTACAAAGCCAAAAAGAAGTTCGCATTGTAAGATGCTATTGCTGCGGTAGAACTTGGTGAAACCGCTAGATTCACTATAAGAGGCTGTAAGCAAAGTCAACAGAATAGCATGTTCGATATCGTGGCATCATCCAAACCAATCGATGCACCAATGGATTCCAAATTCATGTCAGCAGCGACATCATGGAGAAGCAAAACTGGGAAGACAAAATGTCGCCAAGGATGTGCATGGCGGGGTTCATTAGTTAGTCACTCTCGTCAAGACTGTCCTGCCTCACAGAAAATCTGTTATCAATGTAATCGTATGGGTCATTTCAAGAGAGCCTGTCGTCAGGCGAGGGGTTCAGCTCTTCAGAATTCAGATTGCTAGTATTCCGAAAATTAGAGCTAATCGGAAGTATGTGTCTTCCATGGTAATGAGTAGGAGCATTCGACGGCTCGTAGACAGTGGTAGCAAAATTTCCATCATTTCCATGAAACTCGTAAATAGTCTGTGTAAGTAGCATTTATGTCACTTTCATTATTATCACATTCTGAAGTCATAATTTGCACCACAAAATTTATTAATATCAACAATTCACATACTTAAACAAATTTCTTATTAATTCAATTATTTCGCCCAAAATTAATTCATAATTTTTTTCGATTAAATTTTGAAAATTTACGAAATATAAACTTCAAATTATATTTACATTTTTTTACAAAAATTTTACAAAATTAAAATTTTAAATTATTATACATTTTTCAAATTAAACTTTAAATTATATTTACATTTTTTCCGAAAATTTTACAAAATCTAAACCTTAAATTATTTTACATTTTTCTACGAAACTTTATCATAAAAACTAATTAATTTAAATTTACAATAGACCCTTTTGTTATAAAATTATTTCTTAAATAATGATCTGGTAATTATTTATTTAAACTTATTTCATAAATTTTATCAAAATATATCAATTGTTATTACTGTAAACATATTTTAAATAAGTATTTATTTATCATATTTTTACTCTACATTTAATTTTTTAATTTATTTCTTTTAAATTTTCAAATCAAAAAAATAATAAATAATTTTGGCGAAACTTAAATTTAAACTAACCCCTCATAGTCTGGACAAGCCTATAGCAAAAAGCCGTATGAGAGCAGTCATTGTCGATGGAACACAAATTTCAATTGTTGGAAAGGGATCTATTGTTATGGAATTGAAAGAAACTTTTGTGGATGCAGAAGTATTTATTGCAACCAAGTAGGCCAAAGAAGTAGTTTTTGGAATGAATATCCTTGGAAAGTTCAGTGGACTTCATATAGCTCTGTTTGTTTCACTCCCGATACTACAAGTGGCAATCACCATGGTGATATTGTCAGAAGAGTTTACGGGTAATCGATTGTCGACTTTAAAAGTGGACCCAGTTTCGTTGGGCACGTTGATGCCAACAATACAGCCAGTGTGCACACCTAGATACAGATCGAAAGTTGACCAGAACTTCATTTAAGCAGATTTTAAAGGAAAGTTATCCGAAGGCATCATGTGGAATCAAAATCTCAATGGAGATCACAAGGAGTGGTGGTGAACGGACATGGAGGAAAGAAAAGAATGTCTGTTGATTACGGTACTACAATAAATCGGTTTACTGAATATTATATAAATATCTAGATGGACGTAAAGGCTTGACCTGACCCGTCCCGGTAGTAAATATGACCGGCATAAAATTCGGTTTGACTGGTCGCCGGGTCGGCCGTTCCGCTCGTGGGGGGTTTGCGGTGGTTCCGACCAGTGGGGTTAAAAATCCGCAGTGATGATTTTCTTCGCATTTCGTTTCCTGTGGATTATCGAACGACCGGCATTTCCGTCCGTTGACAGAAGAACGAAATCGTTGAATCGGAACGCAGTCGAATCGAATTGTTGAATGCATTTCGCAAATTTACAAAAGATGCATCAGAATTTACAGTCATTGAAGAAACACCGGTTAAAAGTAGACAAAGAGATAATTTGGAATTTTGTAAGTTTGTTGTTTGTATGCTGTTTAGATTTGTGACTCTCTTACTCAGATGGGATTGATATGTTTATTGATTGATTATTTGAATCTAATGAAATTAATTTAATGATATTAATTTAAAGTACTAATTAATTAAAGTTTTATAATTATGAATTTTAATAATATTTTTAGTAAACGACTTTAACTTATTAAATTTAATATATTTTAAAAATTAATGTTTATTTAACAAAATTACGTAATGCCTTTTTATCCCATAAAATTAAAAGTTAATATTAAAAAATTTCCCATTCATTGTATTTTCTAGATTTGAATACATAAACAAAAACTACATCAATCAAAGAAAGATGCTCTCTGAGAATTGTTGTGAAGAATTGTTGTGTTGTCAATAAATGTTTACATTCAAATTGTGATGCTGTTAATAGGTAGAAAAGATTATGTATCAATTTGAAAATTTTTTATTGAAAATTAAAACAAATAAACAATATCGTTTTTTTACATTGTGAAATAATTTTTACATGAAAATTAACTTTTTTTATATTGAAAGCAAGAATAAAAATTTTTAACACGAAAAATAAATATTTTACAATGAGTATTTTTGTTATGTTTTTTTTGTAAAATGTTGTGGTACACAACATAACCCACCGCTCTCGAAAACAATAGTTGCATGTGTGTGTGATTGAGTGATGTTGTGTTCGGTTTTTTTAGCGATGTTCGTTAAACCTGTTTAATGTTTCGTGTTGAAGATTGTACAGGTTGTTTGATGGTGTTGAAAATATATATACACATATATATATATATATATATATATATGTGTGTGTGTGTGTGTGTGTGTGTGTGTGTGTGATTTACTTCAAAGAAAAGCGGTAAAGGTGGATTATCAAGAAGGCAAACGCTTTATTCTTTTTGGGTAGTGTACCCTCGTGTATTTACTATGTTGTGTTTGTTCAGATGTTGTTGCATCATTGATTGTGTGGTTTGTGTGTTCTGTATTTTGTTGTTTGATTGTTGTATGGTGTGCGTGTCAGTGTTGTTTTGTTGTGTTGGGAAAGTATAGGTTATTGTGGCAGGTGTTTTATTGGTGTTGCCAGAATGTCGGTTAGAATGCTCAGGTTGTCGTGTTGGGACGATGAAGCCTGTGTGATTGATTTTTCGATGGAACCGTCATCGTCTATGAAGAATGCGGGTTTGGTGTATGACAGATCACCAAAATTTCTGTCTTGTCTCTTATAACTTTGGCATTATGGGAAAAGAGTTGGACGATTTTGAAAGGATCTGTGAATGATGGAGCCAGACCGGATGTGTGTTGGTTCTCTAACCAAAGATATTTGGCGTCGTATAGTGATTTTGGGAGATGCAGATTGAAATTGCTATACGCCTTGCAATAATAATCGTCGTATAGGTATTCGAAGAGGATTCTTGCTTTTTGGATGTCTGACTCTGATGGTGGGGCGTTTTGATCGATGAGTTCGGCAATGAAACGTGTTGAGTGACCAAATACAGCCGGGGAGGGTGACGTGTTCGTGGAAGAACAAGGTGTGTTGCGGCAACCTTAAAGTACGAATGGTAACATATCGATCCAACTGTTGGTCTTTTTCGGCAAGGATTCGCATTGATGTTTTGAAAGTGCGATGAAAACGTTCGATTGTGCCGTTGGCTTAAGGATGGTATGCTGAGGTTTGAATATGAGTGGTGCCAAGGCGTCTGACTATATCTTTGAATAAACCTGCCTCTTCCTTGTTCGGAGATTAGACGTTTTGGGGCGCCGAAAAGGCAGACCCACGTGGATAGGAACGTCTTGGTGATCGCATCTGCGTCGATATTGCGGAGCGGCACGGCTTCCGGCCATTTGGTGGCTCTAACGATCATTGTTAAAAGGTATTGGTAGCCGTGATTTGATGGTAAAGGTCCGACGATGTCAATGCGGACCTTGTCAAATCGAGTTGATGATGGGTAGTGATAAAGTGGTGGTTTAAACTTCCGGTTTATCTTGTATTTTTGGCATGGTAGACATTTCTCGACCCAATTATGGACATCAGTCCGCATCCCTGGTCAAATCACGCGTGTGTGTAGCAGCTTGTATGTATTAGCGTTTCTTGGATGATGGAGGTTGTGGATGTGGTCGAAGGCTGTTTTACGCAAGGTCTCGCTAGGTATTGGTCTTGGGGTGCCTGGAAGTGAAAGGTCGAAATGTATTCCTTCGATTGTGGATATTTGTATAAATTTCGATAAATCATTGGTGTGAAAATTGGTTGGAAATCGATTGATGCGACTAAACGGGAGAGGCAGTCGGCGACGACATTTTCTTTGCCGGGGATGTGCATTATCGAGAAACTGAATTCGGAAAGAAAGGATTTTGCCGTTTTTGGCGTGGTGATGGGTCTTTCATGGATTGTATATAAATTAAGGGTTTGTGATCGGTTTTAATGACAAAGCGGTGGCTAATCAAAAATGGTCTAAAATGTTTGACAGCGAGAAAAATCGCGAGCAGTTCTCGGTCGAACACGGAATAACATTTCTCGGTGGGGTTGAATTTGTAAGAAAAGAATTCTAGGAGTTCGACATTGCCAGAGATGATTTGTTGCAGCACTGCGCCATCTGCGACATTGGAAGCATCTGTAATGAGCACCAAATGTGCACCTTTTACGGGGTAAGCTAAAACGGTTAATTTTGTTAGGGCTGCCTTGACCCTTTCGAATGATTGTTTGAGTTCCTCTGACCATTGAACTTCCTGCTTTTTTGATCCTGAGCTGGCTGCAGAAAGTGGTACCTGTGAGGAATATTTTGAATTGTGTGTTGATATTGTGCATGTTGTATGTTGATTCGGATTGTACCTCTTCTTCACAGATGGATGATTGGTATTTTCTTTGATTCTTACTAATTAAAAATAATTTAATTTAATTTTAAAGTAAAAAGATTAAAAATAATTTTTGAATGTATTATTTATTTTTTTTAATGTAATCTAAAATTTTAATATATTAATTTAATATGTTCTTTATTAAAAAATGTTTAGATTTAATTTAAACCAATGAGATTCTTTATAATTAATATTTTTTATTAACAGATTTTCATTTATTGAAAATAATTAGTTTGAACTCAGAAATATATTGATCAAGAGAGATGTCAAATAGTGAATGCGCTTGTGATATTAATAAATGTTGTAAAACTCATATTGATGTTGTTAATAGTGCCATTAACGATGAACAGTTTGGGACGTATCTGTGACAATAATTCACCATTCCTAGAAAACTGCGGAGGTCGGAGACGGTTTTCGGTGGTGTGATGGACTGAATGGATTGCAGTCGATTTAAGAGTGGTGAGTGACCATGATCCGAGATGGTGTGGCCTAAGAAGGTAACGGATGGTTTAAGAAAATTACATTTTGTCACGACCCATTTGAGCATTAACATTTCGGAAGACTCAGAGCCCCCAGTGGCTATTAAGGGTCAGCCACAACCCAACCTCAGTTTATGATAATTTTATAATTCACTTTAATACCTAACTAATTTCTATCATTATCTATGGGTCGGACGCCTCTTCTCGCTCGACATCTGCCTGTCAGTGCCGAGTCTGAAGGGCCATCGGGTTCGGATATAGGCGGGATGAGCTAAGGGCCCCCCACCTAACTCAGTATCGATCGGGGATGACATCTTAAAGCTTGCAACTCACTGCACTATTATGTATGATATAAAACTTATTGCACTGTTATGCCTATCATGTAGCTGGGAACTTAGGGCAATGATATGTCTGCATGTGGACTTGCTGCATTGTATAGGATCCCCTTAGTGTACGGATGATATATATATTATATTCTACTCTATCGTGCTTTAATAACTTGTGACAATGTGTTGTCTCGGTACTATCGAACCAACGGCAATGTGTTATATACTCTACAGCATATCGAATAGCAGTTTTTTCTAATTTTATACTCGTATTGCTATGCATTTCTTTACGTCATTTCCCATTACATCGAACAACTTTATCAAGATCAGCCTTAGCTTGTTCCACAACTACCAAACTATTAAATTCGTGACTTCATTACAATCATCTTTCTAAGCGACGTAATTTTTCTACAAAATCGTTCGGAAATTAAATCAGTCTAAAATTTGCTCGAAGGTTACCTTTGCTGAAAATAGTTGAAACTAAATACATATTCTCATTATTAGTATGCTACATAACGTAATAATGTAATTTAAAACAACACGATAATCGGAACAAGTTAGCGTATTTTGATTGAATTCATGATATTTTATAGATAAAATCAATGGTTATTTAAAAATCAATTAATTATAAACTGACTGTAAAATTCTAGGCGACATTTGATGGTTTAACTACTCTCAACTTCACCTTCAATGCGAAGCAATATTTAAAACTCCAAAAATTTCTGGCAATAAAGGAAAACGTTTTGACCACAATTTAAAACCGAACGGCCGTGTATAATCATCATTAAGTCAGGCAATTCCCTCTGTTCTATTTACTTGATTAGTCGAACATTCTACTTAAACTTATTATTATTTTCATCACATTACATCATGATTTCTCAAAGGTTGATAACCGATTTAATCTTATATATTTTAATCCTTACTAGATCATTCGTATTAATGAAACACACATACATAAATAATTAGAATATAGTTCAGTAAAATTTATTATATTCAAAAGGATTGATAGCTCGTATCAACGGACACGAGGTCGTCAGTATTAGTAATAACCGCCGGCTTTCCATAAGATACTAACCCCATGTTTCGACTAATATATTGTCCGTTGAATACAAATCTGTGACTTCATCTCATCGAGGACCGATATCACACGGTCGCCTCCGAGGAACGCCTCCATTGATATCGAGGGGACGTTAAAAATTATGGGCACTGTATGATCCTCCAAATTCTCTATCATAATCAAAAAATCATACATTAATTAATTATAATTTTTAAATTAACTTTTATAGGTCTAGAAATTCTTTATTGTAATTTTCACGCGTTTCATGTTGTTTAAATAATATCAATTTTCAGCGTGTTTTTAATTTTAATAAATTTGAATTTCAGAATTGTATTTTCACTAACAGTAGGAATATATTTATTTATTATTTTTGTAAGAATTTTCCATCAATAATATTAAAAAGTCTATATTCCCAAAAATTTATTCGTATTTAAAAAGTACGCGTTTTTTGTTTATTTAAGCAAAAATCATCAAGAGACTTAATTCAGAATATTTTGGATCCAGTATTATAATATTTTAAATGTTATCTTAGTATAGTAAAAATAATATAGATATAAATAGTTATTTATCCTTACACCCCCCTTCTTTAAAAGGCTTAAGCCATTCTATATTTCTCGGAATTATTCGACCTGATTAATTCCGCATTTCAACAAAACGATCATGGTATTTACGAATAATTTCATACGGTCCTTCATAACGGTCTGATCCTTTCTGCCTATTGTCTATTTTCACTAGTACCCTGTCACCGACCCGGAAATCCCGTTTTGTTATCGTTACATTAGATTCGCTCATGTCTGACATTTTAACTTCGTCAATTATCTTCTTGTTGTACAATTCATAATGTCGTGAGCCGTCAAGGGTTAACCGTTTTCCCAGAATTACTTCCGCAGGACTATATCCAATAGTGCTTTGTCTTGATGCATTCATACTAAATTCTATCTCTGGAAGTAACTCTACCCAATTTTTACTTCCTCTCTCTTTTAAAGTCGCATTTAATGAATCTCGAACTGTTCGAAATTGTCTCTCTATTATTCCATTCGAACTATGATGGTAAAGACTTTAGAAGTTTATCTTAATCAATCGAGATTTTGCAAATTCCATAAATGCCCGCGATTCGAATACTTTTCCATGGTCCGCGTGGAAACATGCTGGAGCTCCAAACTGAAATATCCATTGGCGTTGTATGGTCTGTATTGTTGTCATCTCGTCTTGGTTATTTACTGCTGTGAGACTAACATACCTACTAAATCTGTCTATTATACCCAAAATATATTTTTTCCCATTTGTGACTGGCATAGGTCTATAATAATCCATGTAAATATCGTCGAATGGTCATTTTGAAATCAAGTTAATTGTGTTTTCTTTTGTTATTCTCGTATAAGTTTTAGATGTTTGACATACTACACATGCTCGTACTATTCTTTCAACGTTTTTTCTAAACTCCTTCATGTCATATTCTTCTCTCATGAATGTGTGCGTTTTATTTACTCCCGCATGACACAGAAATTTATGGAAAAATACAATACAATCGTTCCTTGTTTCCTTCGGAATCCAAATCTTGTTATCAAAAGTTCTTATACACCTATCGCTTTGCTTAAATTTTGTCCCCTTTCCTTCTTCTATTTGTTTCATTATTTCACAGATTTCTATACTATTTTGTTGCCATGGAATTGACAATGAGTCTTCATCCATCGCAAGCATTCGTGTTCTCAGTTTACTCGATTTTGCCTGTTCATGATGTATCATATTTTTGTTTGAAATTTTCCTTTCAACAAAAGATAAAAAATTCTGTTGACACTGTGAACATACCATACAGTCTTTCCGTGATAATGCATCTGCATTTTTGTGTAATTCCCCTTTACGATATTCTAAGATCATATCCAAACTGCTCAGAAAATTCAATCAATTTTAAAACTGTGGGGTAATCGGCTTTTTCGTCGTCATCATAAATTCAATTGCTTTATGATCGGTTCTTAACTTAAATTTTGCACCATACAAGTAGTGCTTAAAGTGTTGCGTGAAATGAAATATTGATAAAAGCTCTTTTCTGGTAATGCAATATCCAATCTCATATTTTGTCATTGACTTAGATCCGTATACAATCACCTGTTCTTCACCTTTCTCATTCCTTTGGGGTAACACTGCTCCTATGGTATCAAAAGAAGCATCAGTGTCTAATATAAATTCTTTCCCAACATCAGGATAACACAGTATTGGGGCCGATATCAGTGTTTCCTTTAGTTTTTTAAATGCCACTGAGTGAGAATCTGACCAATACACCATGTCTTTTGAACTTCCACACATTTCATCCAATAAATTTGATAGTTTTGAATAATTTTGTATAAACTTTCTATAATAATTACATAGTCCTAAGAAACTTCGCAATTTCTTTATACATTTTGGTTGTTCGAATTCCACTATCAATTTTATTTTGTCTGGATCAGTCTTAATTCCGTCTCCGTTCACTATATGTCCCAAAATCGTAGTTCTTTTTGAAAGAACCTACATTTTTCGGGATTTATTCTCAGTCCAGCCATTTTTATTCGTGCAAATAGTTTTTCTAACCTTTCCATGTGTTCCATTTCGGTTTTCGAAAAAATCAAAATGTCGTCAAGATAGACTAGGGCTTCTTTCCACAACATCTCTTTCAAAACATCCGTCATAAGCTTCTAAAATGTTGCTGGTGCAGCTACAATGCCAAACGGCATTCTTGTGAAGCAATACTGTCCCATTTTAGTTGAAAATGCTGTTTTCAACTTTGAAGAATCTTCTAATTCTATTTGTTAGTAGGGATTTCCTAGGTCAATGGAACTGAAACATTTCATTCCTCTTAATGAATCTAACATTTCCTCGATGTTTTGGTATAGGAAAGGCTGGCCTCTCTGTCACTTGATTCAACAACCTGAAATCCAAACATAAACGAATTTCCTTCTTTTCCTTTTTCCAAACACACCATCGGTGTGTTCCATGGTGATGAGCATTTCTCTATTATCCCGTGTCGTTCCAAATTATGAACAGCATCATCTATATGACTTTATAAATGAGTTGGTTGTTTACGCGGTTTCTGTAGAATTGGTTGCCCTGAGGTCTTAATTCGATGTTTTACTAGTGATTTCTTACCAATGTTCCATCCTCCAGCCATAAAAATATTTTAAAACTTTTTAATACATGTGTATAGTTTGCTATCCTCATTTAAATTTAATTTTTCTTTAGCATTTAAAATTCTCATTTCATCTGCATATTTCAACTTATCTATATACGGATTTAGAGCGCATACTTCTCTATCGGTTTCAATTATATTTTTATCATTTCCATTTATCACCTCTAAATTCCATCTCAATTCCAACCCAATAGCTCTTATCAAGGTTATACCGAAAATAATTGATGAGAACACTGTTTCTGAAACATAAAATAACTGGTTCACTTTCTTATTTCTCCATACTATTATAATATTACATGCACCTAGTATTTCCATTCCACTTCCGTTGGCACACACCACTGACAATATAGCATTCCTATTTATTCTAACCTGTAATTTTTCAGCAATTTTCTTGTCCAGTACATTAATACGAACACCAGTGTCCAATAAACAATTCATCTCTATTCCGTCCATCTTAGCTTTAATACTGGACATTTAGCTTTAATACTGGGTCTTCCATTAAACTCCAAATAGTCTAGTTTCTCACTCGAACAAATTTCAAACTTATATATTGTGCGCTCTTGAACTATATTATCATTAAAATTCCCCCTATTGGGCATTATTTCTTTATAATTATTATTATTAAAACTACCTATACTATAATTATTATGTAATATATTATCATTAAAATTATTATAATTAAAATTACATTTACAGTTACTAATATTACAAATATTTGTATCCAAAACATTCTTACTTTTTAATTTATGGCTCCTTGGCTTGATAGAGCCTTCGAGTTTACCGATCTGTCGCCTTCGTATCTGTTTGCTTCACCCTTTTCATCGATTCCAGTGACTGGTGCTTTGTATCGGTTGGGTTGCCATCTTTTCTGATCTCGATGTACATTCAGTGCTTCTTGTTTATAACACTGGTACCATAAATGACCTGGAACGTTGCAATTTGAAAATTTAAGGTACGGACATTCTCTCCGAATATGTCCTTTACCTCGGCACCCGTAACATACTTTGACATTTTCTGGACATTCCTGTTTCACGTGTCCGGGTTTCCTACAATTAAAACATTCCAAAACTTTACCGTCGTGTCCACTATATTGGCGGTGAGTCATTTGGTTGGGCGTTTCGTTTCTTTTTGTGAAGTCTGGTCGAGACATCCTTGTCTGCTGGAATCTTAGCTGATTGACATAATTCGATCTATCCTTTAATACATTCGCGAACGTTTTCTGTCGTTGTATTTGGGCAATTTCGTTAATATGGACTTCGACCTTAATATTTTCCATTTTCTCGATGACAGCTTTGATAGATTCGGGTGCTTTTGCTTCTTGCATGTAGATTTGTGTCTTCACTGATACATCTTCAACACAATGGGTCAAAAAATGTCATTAGCTCCTGTTTGTTCCATTTGTGCAACAGGATCTTGTCCATCATCTTCTCTATTCTGTTACAGTATACTGTTGCTGAATCTGTTCCTTTTCTGTTATTCAACAGTTCATTGAGGTCTTGAATTAACGATGTCAGACGTTTAAACGCCTTCCGCAATCTGTCGGAGAAATCTGAGATTTTGAGATCCACCGCTTTGTAAGTGGCAAGCATACCTCTACTTATGAATGCCTTGACCATTGTCTCTTGGATGGCTTCATTGATCTGGGTGACTTCAAAAATCTTCGACATTCGGACATATAGTCTTCAATATCCTGCGATCCATCGTAACTTTTTGGAGCCAGATTGCCTATAACACTGGCCGTGGTTGCCATGTAAGAATTTTCCATCAATAATATTAAAAAGTCTAAATTCCCAAAATTTATTCGTATTTAAAAAATGCGCGTTTTTTGTTTATTTAAACAAAAATCATCAAGAGACTTAATTCAGAATATTTTGGATCCATTATTATAATATTTTAAATGTTATCTTAATATAGTAAAAATAATATAGATATAAATAGTTATTTATCCTTACAATTTTTATTACTTCTTCATTAGTCATGGAATTTCTTGTTAGCCAGAAAGATGGAAAAAGATTATTTTCCAAGATTACATATACACTAAGTATCGTGATACGGGGAAAAAAATTCGTTGGCGTTGTGTTTCAAAGGGTCTACGCTCCACAACTGGAACCAGTTCGCCCAATCCCTCTTGCGCACTCTACAACTCTTAAAGAGAAATATGAAGAAGTGAAATACTTGCTCGACAAAATTCAAAATGAACAGCATCAATGGATGATCTACATCGACTTTCAGATCGTGAACTTTCTCCATGGTCAGGAATCTGGGTTCATGAAGTACCCATGATTTATATGTATATGTGTCAGTCGAGACCGAACCCAGCACTATGTGAAGAAAGAGTGGCCGGCGCGAAAGCAGTTAGTACCTGGGGCGAAAAACATCATAAACGAAAATCTTGTTGACATGGAGAAGATATTAATCCAACCGCTACACATGAAGCTTGGGTTAATGAAACAGTTTCCAAACTGGACAAGGATGGGAAATACTTCAACTACCTGTGTCAAGCCATTCCTCGACGGATCATTGAGAAGCTGAAGGACAGCATTTTCGATTACCCACATATACGGCTGCTCATAATGACACAGACTTCCATAACTCTATGAGCACACTATAATGCAGTGCGAGGAAATCGTTTGTGCAGGTGGTGAATAAATTCCTGGGGAACACGAAGGCAGCAAGCCACACCAGACTTATCAGCATTATGATAGAGGCCTTACAAAAACTCAGTTGTTTCATGGGTGTAAAGATGCACTTCATGTTCTCATAAATGGATCAGTTTCCTGAAAACCTTGGAACGATGAGCGACGAGCAGGGAGAAGGGTTCCATCAGGACATGCACCAAATTGAGGAGATGTATCAGGGGAGGTTGGGCGCAGTCATCATTGCGGACTACTGCTGGTCGCTGAAGGGAGACAACCCAGCAGCTGCAAACACACGGGAATCGAAGAAACGCCGATTTATGCAGTGAATTCTGAAATTTTGTCTCACGTTATGTTCATTCTTATACTATTTTTATGTACAATTATGCTTATGAAATTAGAAAGACTAAATATAAACTGAATGAATTTGGATACGCGGACTTTTTTTCTTGATGAAAGATTAAAAAATCGTCCAGGGTTTCTCAGCTGATGATCCACAGAATTTTTCTTTAAGAAAAATCAATTTTTTTAAATTTCTCTAACAAAGAACCTGATTTGATTGAGCAAAGCCAAGGTCATTTTCGGACTCAGAGCATCAAAATTAGTCTAATTCAATTGGAAAACCCTGGACGATTTTCAAAAATATTTTTTTGTTACTTTTTTTTGTGTTTTATTTTTGTGTTTTTTTCTCCTGAATTTACTAACGTTTTAACCCGTTTTGTCCCAATCTATTTATTTCAAATAATATAATGCATATTTCGAACTTAGTCATATGTTTAATTGATGCTTTCCATTTATTAATAAAATCAGCAATATAAAAAACTTGAAATCTGAGAGATATAGCCATGCTTTTAAACTCATCAGTATAAAATTTAGAGCTACATTACACGGGTGTATTTTACATAGTGCAGTGGGTCGACTGGGGTTATACAAAGAATATATTTTTTTAATTTTATTAAATTTCAAAATATATACTATCATATATTTTACAGCTAATAATATTAAAAAAAATTATAAATTTCTCATAACATTTGAAAAACTTTTACAATTTTAAAGTATCATTTTATTTACAAAATAATATATTTATAATTATCGTTGTTTTAATCAAACCGAACAAATAATGCAAAATTTAAAAGTTTAAAATAAACATCGAAACAAAAATTTTTTTTTAATAAAAATAAATTTCTAAAAGCCAAATCAAAAAATTTTCATACAATTTCAATTATTGAAATAAAACGAATTCAACAAATGAAAAAATCGACAGATATTTTACGATTGGCCAAATCGTCTTTGATCGCTCTTAAATCGCTCAGATCCGATCATATCGACAATATGAATTGCAATCGAGTGCCGATCGACTCGAATATCGTCGTCATGGAGTCTCAAGACGAGAAAGAATATCGATTGAAGAAATCGTTGGAGAAAATCGAATTGGGAATCGATGAAATTGAAGTGGCTATCGATTATCGATTGGAAATTAGCGATTTTCATTTGTCGATTGATTTGCAGCTGATTCTGAGTCTGTCAGAATATATCGAGGTTCTCGAGGCGAACGAGATGAAATTGAACGCGATGATAGTCCGATTGTCCGAGGAAAACGGCTGGCTGCGCGACGAGATCAGCGCCACGCACGCGCGACTGGGCGATGCCGAGGAGCACAACATCGAACTCGAGCACGCGATCAAGGACTTCGAGCTGAAATTGGTTCGTTTGTGTGATCTTTATTTTATTATATTTTCATTTTCTTTATTTATTTAATTTATTAATTTAATTTAATAATTAATTTAATTAATAAATTTATTTAATTAATAACTTTCTTAAAAGTAATTTATTTATTTAATTAAATTGATTAATTATTTTTTTATTTAATTAGTTTATTTACGTATTATAATTAATAAGAACACCAATTTGACTTTTCATATTTTTATTTAAACAACAATTTTGATTGTCCTCAAGACAATCTTTGTCTAAACGCTTTCGTACGATCGCATTCTGAACTAAATTGATTAATGAATTAATTCTCATTATTTTAGAAAATGGGAAAATCAATATTTTAATAAAATATTTACTCAAAACTTATTGGATAATAATTAAAATGGTTATTAATTATTTAAAAAATATTAATTTGATTTATTTATTAAATATTATAAAAATTAATTAACTAATTTAAAATTTTAAAATTATTTGAAATTAAAAATAAATTTAAACATTACATATTTTAAGATAATGAAAATTAAAATATTAATCATCCATCTGGGTAGGAGAGACACATTTCCCAATCAACATACATATTCAAAATATTCCTCACAATAATATTTTTATTACAGCTTTTATCATTATTTCTATAATGATTTGTCTGACTTATTATTATTAATTGTTAATTTTTATCATTTATTACAATTATTAATGTAATTTATAATTAGTTTTCTTCTTCTTATTATTATTTCTATTATTCAATATTATTTATTATTTATCAACATCGAGCTCGAGCACGCGATCAAGAACATCGAGCTGAAATTGATTCGTTTCTGTGATCTTCTGTTGCAATTTTATTATTTTATTTATTATTTTTTATTAATTTATAAATTAATTTGTGATTATTAATTAATTAATTTGTGATTATTTATTAATTAATTTGTGATTATTTATTAATTAATTTGTGATTATTTATGAATTAATTTGTGATTATTTATGAATTAATTT
>MQRK01229144.1:744-16334 GCA_001938485.1 Girardia tigrina
TAGATGCAATATATTTTGTCAACAAAAATGACAGTTCAGTTTGTAATACTGGCCGCGTGTGTTGCATATATTTTTTGCGTTTAAAATTGCGCATTGTAGGGTTAAATCATAATAAAAAATTTCTGAACAATATAAAATAATAATTTCCATTATTTGTAATTTTATCATATATTATAACGTTTAGTTAAAGTTAATTATTTGAATAAAATTAAATTTATTAATATTTATAGATTGTATTCGACAAGACAAAGCTCTTGTTGGTTATCTCGGTTCTACATATGAAACATTCTCCTTTCTCATGCAAGCACTCCTCACAGAAAAGATGGCCACAAGTAATTATTCTATTCGCTGTATTAGTGAAGCATATTCCACACTAAAATTCATGTTAAACAAACACATACACAAACATTTTTACAAACAAACCTTGATGACTTGTATTCTCTCCCTTCTATTTTTATGATCGAATCTTCCTTCTTGAGCGCCAAGTTTCTTGTTTCTCAGGAAGCTTAGTAATCGTTTTACTAACGAGACAAACTTTTTCTAAAGAGATTTTAAGTTGGAATGTGTCGAAATAGGAATAAACATACGTCATTTAAATTTCGTACAATTTCCTCGAAATCCATTTTTTCTTCTTCAAAATAATATCGTAAAATAAAATTTTCTACAAGTCTTAACGAATTTAACGAATTTCGAAACAGAAACTAAACGACATGTTTTATCAATAAATAAATAAAGTAAAAATATTTTCATACGTCGTTTGTTTTATCTAAACAACAATTTGACAGTAATAACCGAATCATTTTCAGATTTCGATTTTTACACGCGGTCGCTAGCGGCAGATCTCCGTCCTAAACGTACGTTTACTTTCAGTTTACAATAAAAATATTTCTTTATTACTGAATTTTTAACGTTTAAATTACATCCTCTCAGCATCAGTATTTTGACGATTTCAATATGGTTACGCATAACAGCTATGTGAATTGGTTTATCTCCTTGCTACATATTTTATCAATATACATTTACTAAATTCAAATCATACTGAAGTTTCCGCTTCTACATCACAGTTTGCTGAAAGAAGTAACTTTACACCGGCAGTGAAATTCCTTTCACACGCAATGTGAATTGGTCTGTCTCCATCCTAAATATGCCAGAAGTAATTTTATTATCTTGAAAACTTTCAATTAAAAATCAAAAGGTATTGGTCGTCTTCAAACGATAAAATTGGTTTCATAAATTGTGAACATTAGTGATACAATCATATAATAATTAACAAAAAATCTTTTTTAAAACAAATAAAATATGTTAATAAAATTAAACGAAATATAAATTTCCCATAGGATTTTTATTATTCTAACTGAAGGTAGTGAAGAATTCAATAATTTATTTAATATTATGGAATATTATAAAATGTTTTCTAATAAAATATTTATTTATATTTTTGATTTTTGGATTTTATAGTGACACAACTGATGGATTTATTTCCTATGAGTCACAATTAAAAACATATTATTACCGAGTTTTCCGATTCAAGGTTGCACTTAAATCTTATCAAGAACCTTAGCAAATTTATGCTTCCATATAAGCATGCAGTGTGTGAAGGTAGACATCCTTCCTCCTAAAGAATTTCATAAAATAGGACTAATCATTAAATTTTAAATCATACCGATGTTAAACCTATATCTATGTTAAAACCTTCTGATAACAATAATCTCATGAGACAGATATTTCCATCTTGATAAAGCCAATCAATTAATTCTTCCATTTCCTGAAACATTGATCAAATATTTCAAATGAATACATTTAGATAATACAAGTTCGTTATATTTCTTAAATATATTGATATAGAAGGGAAATAGTAATTCTGCCATGAGATGATTTCTGCGATGTACATAACCTATTGGATAAGAGACGTGCTAAAAGGGTAATTAAATGTTGATTACTTTGCTTAAGAAAATTACTTTCTTTTTAACATCAAGCCGACAATTTTTAGATAACAGTAATTTGACAACATCTATGTTACCACTCATACAAGCATGATGTATCGGTCGGTATCCAAACTAAAGGTATTACATTGCATCAGTAATTATTAATAAAATCACTTCATTACTTGGTCTTCTGTCTCTATTTCACAGTTCTTTGATAACAAGAACTCAACAATATTTTTAGAACCGGCTTTGCAAGCTATTGCTAATGGTGTTTGTTTATACTACAGAGCGATCAGTTAAGATTGAAACCATTTTATAATATTTGTACTTTATTTTGAACGTTTAAATCGAAATTTTCAGAACACAAATATTTAATAATTTCATCGTTTTTCGATCGACATGCAAAATGTGTTGTTTGTTCTCCTTGCTAAAGCATCAAATTATATTTCNTTAAAATTCATTATAAATTAAGTACCCAATTAAAGACATGAAGATCGCACCCTAGAGACACTAATAATTTCACAATACTCATTTCTCCACTTTCACAAGCTAAATGTATAGGTCTACCGTCCTGTTAAGTTACATTATTTATGTATAAATATTGCGAGTATTATATTACCCGACATTCTGCATTCGGGTCACAGTTGTTTCTTAGTAATTTTTTGATAATATTCAATAATCTTGGTTTATAATCTATAATTTTATTAAAATAGGCCCAAATCGAAGATTTCTGATAAGAATCAATTTTCTTGGCTAATTTTTTTTTGCTGTTCACTTTGTCGCGTCAGTTGTTTTGGATTTTTTGAATTTTAAATTTGTGCCAATGTATAAAACTGTATTTGCTATGGGAGCTCTGTTACAATTTGGGGACGGTAATTTACAATACAACATCGATCGAGGTCCTGGTGATCTGATCACATTGAATGATGGCGGCAATGTGATACTTTGATTTTATGATTTAGCAGAGAAAATTAATTAATATAAAATTTAAAAATGGAATTAAATAGAAATTGCAAGGGTTATACTAAGATTTGGTACTTTAGAATAATCACGCATAGTGAAATATTTCGGATATGTCGACTGGAAAAGATTTATTTTTGGAATAAATTTATTTGTTATATCTATCAGAGGATTTTGTGGCGTTTTCTTTTAGTTTTCTTTTTTTGCTTGCAGTAGTTTCAATGCGTTTTTTGAACTACCGAACGTAAAGGAGAGCAGCGTCCATACTCTACTTCATCATTGTCATAATCTCAACATGTTTCGCTTGTATAATTCCAAATAATTTCCTTTCGATAAGTTTTGAAAGAATATAAATAAAAGGAATTTTGAATTACTTACACTACGTATATTATATTATTTTAATTTCCCATTTATTTGTTATTTCAAGATGTCGTATTGTGTCATGCTAAAAATGGTCATCCATAAGTAAATAAAAAATAATCATTCTATTTAATATTGTAAAATTAAATACATAAAAAATTAAGATGTTTCAAGAAAATGGATCCAATTATCATTTTTACTAATATTAAAATAATCTCAATTATAATACATAAAGCGTTACTCTCAAAGGATATTATGATGATAAATTTGCAATGGAACTGCGCTAACGTGGCGGATTTAAAGTCACGACCTGGAATGCTACCCCATCCGTTTTTTAGGGTACTAGTGGAAGGGATTTTAATTAATTGAAGAATTTAATTCTGAATTTTTTGTCATTGTTTTCATAAAATATTTTACTTTTTCCCTAATTTTATCACTTTAGATTTAATGATTGAAAAGGCGTTTTGTCTCAATATCAATCTTTATCTTAAATTCATTAATCAACCTCCAAGAAAGAGAGTCGTACTACTTCTGTTGGGTTATTAAAATTATCTTTATTTCAAGTATTCACTTTTCAAACACAAATCTTAAATCTTTATCTTTAATTGTAAATCTCTATTCTTTATTCTTTAATCAATAATATTTAATCTTTGATCTGACTCCAATTAATCAGAAGGGACTTCCAACATAAATATATGAATAATGAACACAAATTCTTTTATGAAACTTTATTTCAAATAACAAAAAATCAACAAGTCAAAATAATAAAAATAATTCAATTCTTGATGACAGAACAAAACACAAAACAATATTTCGTACGAGTTAACAGATTACAGTAAAAACTGTGAATCCCCCAAAACGAACGATATTGTACTCTTTAAATTAAACCGTCTTCTCCCATACGAGGTACTTATGGTTTAACAATATTTTAATAAAATAAAAATAAAATAAGTTTTATATTTACGTTACTTGTTACAGAGACTTCTTCTTTCAGTAAATTTCTTGCAGATATTTTTGGGCAAACTAAAACTAAATTTGCTGCTGTTTATATAGCAGTTTTCATCAGCCTTGAAAATTGATGAGATAAAACAAAGACTAAAATATTTATAATTTTTGANNAAGTAAAACAAACATTTATAATTTTTAATTCCAAGTTTTGTTAAACTAAATATTATTTTGTTTGAAATTAATAATTTTACTAAAAGAATTATTTAAAAATTTTCATTTATAAAATTTTATCAAAAGTGCTCACATGTATTTTTCGAAACCCTAACACTTCGACACAAGTAAGTAATGATGATTTAAATTCACCTTCCTAAAAAGTAAGTGCATAAGAAATAAATGAAAAATAAAAAGAAAAATATGATAAAATATAATGACAAAAGTAAACACTGATAGAACTATTCTTCTTTTTATTATTCATCAAATGTATTTTTAAAATGGAATTCGTTTTGTCCCATTACTTACATCGATGAGAATCACTTCCTTATTTATCAACTTTTTCCAATTTTTCTCCGCATTTTTCACATTTGTCGTGGAAAGGCAAATTCCTCCATCCGCAACGACACTTTTCCTTATTCATCCCGTATCGTGTGTTTTTACAATGAGAACATTTATTAATTGTTGCCAATGTGTATTTCTTGCACAATCCGCACATCCACATTTGAGTCGGTGTATCATCTTTGAGTACGTTTACACTTCTGTAGTTAGACACATCGGAATCCTTTTCCAGTTTACAATTCTTACAATATTTGTCGAAAAAATTAATTGTAGCACACTTTTTATTTGGACAAAACCACCGACTACCTTCGCATTTCTTACACCAAATTTTATCAAAGATTGACAATTTACCTTTACAATTTCGACACATTTGTTCCTCTTGTTGAGATTTGTCAAGCTTTAAAGATCTGATCATATTCTCATCCGTCGAAAATTTCTTTTCAATCTCAAACTTATCTTTTATTTTCCAATGTTTAACTGAATCGACGATTTCAGCCACTCTATTCGGTGTTATTTGTTTCTCTTCTAAGCAATCATCGCATATGTTATTTTTATTTATATATTTCTTTTTACATTGTAAACATTTGACGATATTCGGATTCTTGTTCTTACATACTCTGCATCTTTCCACTGATTTATCATTGAAGTATCGACACATCTCACAGACCCATTTATCGAAAAAGTCCGCCCATATTTTACAATTCCAACATCGATATTTATCAAACAAATTGTTTGTTAGGCACCGTCTACACATCCATGTTTCTTCAAGAAACTCGGGAACTCTTTTTTTACTCGTGTTTAGGTTCCTCATTTTACATACTTCACAAATTTGATTCGAAGTCGGATTCGAATGTCCACAGTCGCCACAGACCGATTCGTCGATAGATTTAATATAGTCATCAAATTTATTTTGATCTTTTCGAAATGCAGAATGTATTTCGTTTTCATGGGATATTTTTTCCAACATGTCCGAGGGAATCTTTTTGCCTAGTGTATCGAATTTATATACACTTTCATCACAATGAGCACATTTCCCATTGATCATTTCAGTGCCACAATATATGCAACCTGATCTAAGAAATTCTGTAGTCTGAATGGTAAATATAATAAATTTTCATATATGAGAATATTAGATTGAAACGAAAGTTTTGTCCCTTATTTTAAGAACTGTAAATAATTTTTTTAATTTATTTGTTTTATATGGATTGCATATACGCTAAGGCTACTCAAGTCGTACAAATGAAGAAAAGAACTAGATAAAACTTAAGATTTATCAAATAAATATAAATTCAATTTGTTGCTTAACATTTTGTTAATATCGGTATTATGTATATTCGAAAAATCTATATGATTTCACGTAATGAAACTAATTCTTTAAAAACATACTTCGGTACAACTTTTTTTTAAGTAAGTCAACTTGTTTCTTAAGTCGTATCACCAATGTCGTCCCCAAGAAGTCAATTAAACAATAATAATAATATAAATATATTTTTTATAAATATATTTACAGAACATATATACTATTCAATTAGCACAATCATTATAGACAAATCTTTTTCATCTCTTGTTAGCTCCAGCGCATATAGATCTGTACCCATAATTTGCATTTCAAGCATTGAATCATGTTTTCTTCCCGATATTCTCCAAAATTAATACAAAACCAATCGCTTTTCTTCTTTTTACATTTTGATGCTGTAGTGAATTTAAAAAAAACAAAGCATAAAACAAAAAAGTGTAAAATTTAAAATTCATTAAATTTTGCAAATAAAATTCCTTTTTGTTTCAAAAAAAATAAAATTACCGTATAGCGAATATGATATGCGAATTTATAAAGAACACATAATTGTTTAAATAAGCTAAATAAAAAAAATCTAGCGAAACTTTTAAAAATTACAAAGCGACAAACAAGAAATGGTATTCATTATTTTTCTGTGTGTTGATACCTTTTTGCATATGTGCAATTCTGCTGAATGGATTTTCTTTTTTTCGATACATCATTGATTTTCGTGACTCGACTTTGTGTTGCCGGGAAACTTATTTATTGAAATGATTTTAAATGGTGGCGTTTTCCAAATCGGTGCACTGGGGCAAGATGGCTCGTTAACAAAAGAGCCGTCACTCAACGGTCATTCATTTCTTGATTCCGAATCTGTCTCAGTGTTTTTTGATCTCATTGCAAAGAATTACCGCTGTATGGCGATTATTCAATGTCCAGCGAGATACCAGTTGCGATTTGAGCTGTCGAGTGGAGTGTCGTTCTTTGCATCTAGATTTTCTTCGAGAGCCATCCGTTCGCGCGATGTATCTTTGCCGGTCGTTATTGTTTATCCCAAGCCAATCGTCACTCAAGTGTCAGAAGCTACGGTAGTACTGGTGACTGAACAATTTATAATAGATGCCAATTTCTTTTTATTATTTATTACGTTTCTTTTGTTTGTCGCAAAATATTTGCCAGAAACCTATACTGGTATGAGTTAAGACACAGCACACTAATATATCAGACTAAACATCACTAAATATTGAATGAAATTAATTGAATTTCGTTTTACCAAATGATTAGGTCAATTCTACTGTTTTTATGTTTAATACAAAACATAATTTTATCAATAATTTACTTGTAAGATTAACTACCGAACATATCCAGCAAATTATAAAAAAATTGAAATAAAATTACTTGATAAGAAAATTTACAAAGGGACTTGCATACGGCAAATAGTAATATGTATCATAACTTAGCTCACTCAGATGTATATTTAATTGCCAATGTATATGATGTTGTTGCTGCAGATTGTGCAAAATGTATGTGGTACGACTTGAGAAACCTTATCCTATTTTATATTCGTAGGAGGAATTTGAATTTATTATTCGCACTGTATAATCTTTTTTTTATAAAAAGTTACTGATTTTAGGGACAAATTAAAATGTCGAAAAAGTGTGAAGAAATATACAAACTTGATTTTCTACGAATTTAAACTTGCTCATACAGCAGCAGAAGCATGTAAACACATTTGCACTAGCCATAGCCGAGATTCAACGACTGAAAGAAAATTTTTCCAATGATATATGAAATTCAATTCCGTCAATACGCATCGTATAGACAAAAAGCGCTCCGGGTGGACAACAATACGCAGTTTTACTAAAGCTGATCCGACTCAAACTACACACGAACTCGCCGCTGTACTCCGAACTTAAGAAATATAAACTTGGTCAAGAGGTCCTTCACGAATTCAACGAAATGCAAAACAATCGGAGAATTAACGATTGTTCTTGTTTATTGCACAAATTTAGCTGTGCAGTATTTCGATGGATTTTGACATGCGATGAGGAGTTGGTTCTCTAGGATAACCGGAAACGCAAAAACCAATCTACTCGGAAAACATACGCGTCGAAGTGATATGTATCGAAAAAGGTGAAGGATGGCATTAAGATCTGTTCCCTGGGAACTCCTTCGCCCTGTCAAAACAGCACATCTGAAGTTTTCTACATTCAATTAAACTTGGTTTGTGATATTAACACAGTTAATTTTTTAATGAGACAACTCCAGAACTCAAGTTTCAAGTCCGACTCGCAAAAAACATGAATAATTAAGTATAAATGTTCTTAAGGATTCACAAATTAACCCTAACGTTCATCTAACTAATTATCATCTTTTCCGGTAATTGAAACCTTTTCTTTGTGGATGCCTCTTTACTGAAGATAAACTCTTGTACAAGCCACTCAAACATTTTTCAACGTGAGTTTTACGCAAAGGAATTTTATTGTTACAGCTTCGTTGAAGAATAATAATCAATAGTAATGATGAATAAATTATTGAAAACGACCCTTTGTCATTGAAAATTTTGATTTTAAAATGTTAAATTACTGACAAAACTTTCGTTTCAACTTAAAAAAATTAAAATAGATTAGGAATAGAGCACTCAAGTGACATATTTTAAAACCGAAATTCGTTTCATTTATCCGCATTATAAATTTGATTGATCACATTTTTATTGAGTTCATTTAACAAGAAACAAAAACAAACAAGTTGCAAATAAGTATTATTGTTTAGAAATAAATGTACAATTAATTGAAAATTTAACCATTTTTAGTAAGTTATTTGATGACACGGGTAATCGGAACAAAATATATTTTAACACTATTTATATCACGATTTTGTGTATACTTATTTCGGCAAAAAGATATCATTTGACACCTTTGTATTTAAAAGCAAGTAACTGTGGAAATGATTATTAGTAAATTGAACTACGAAAATTCTAAACACAAATTGAAAAAAACATGATTAAACTTAGAAAATAATTTAAAGTTAATATTTGTAAAGGTCTCATTTGATATCTTTCGGTAGAAAAAGTGTTAAAAAAGAATATAAATAAAGATTTCACACTTTTAATAATAAACATTTACAAAAAAAGGTTCAAAATTTTAGGAATTGTTAATTATCTCGCAACTCAAAAGTTCGTATTTCTACAAACGTTTCATTTCTAACAAAATTTTTTATTTAACTTTTAATTAATTCTTTTGAGCATTATTCTCCTTTTATTTCAGTTTTACTATTAATTTTTATTTACATAAAACAAAATTTTATTTTTGTTTTTTTTTATTTTATACATAAAAATCCTTTTTCTAAATATATTTTTGGAATACAATTTTTTTCATTATTTATAAAATATTTGTAAATAATTTACCGACAAATGTTCAATGTCAAAACTGAAATTTGCATGAAAAATTAATTGAAATAATTACGAAATTCGTTAATATTAAAAATTTTATCAATAAGAATTTTAATAAATGATTTGAAAAAATGTCAATTTGTCAAAAAAAACTCATTGGTAAAAAAAAAGATACTTTTTAATTTTTAGAAATTTGATAAATGTATTGAAAATATGTTAAATATAAAAAAATATTTAGAAAAAATATTAAAAATTGTTTTAAATTTGTCGAGATTGTGCTGGAAGTCTTGCAAAAGAAACGAATTGCGTATTATTGAACATTACTAATCTATACAAGTTCTCCGCACATCTCTAACAATAAAACTTTAAAAAATCAAATAATCGGGAATGCGAGGAAAACGGCGACATATTATTTTGAATAACAGAGCAGCAGTTTCACTGGAAGCAGCTCACCAATTACAATCATATCCATAAAGACAAAAAAACAGTGGAACGAAGACAAAAGACGACTGATATTAACAATTCTAGACTAAATATTTCATATTCGACAATGTTCCTTATTGCCGCAAAAGAACTGATGTTCCCTGTCACTTGATAATTCCAATTCATAACAAATATCATTCTTCTTGATGATTTAAAAGCAACAAGATGATATGACAGAGAAAACTATAATTCGTATATTTAGTAAAATTTGCGGCGGACCGTCAGAAAATAATTATGTCTACTAATAACAAATGTGAATTTACGTATTATTTAAAGTCAGGTGCAAAAGTTTTGAACGCTTGTTTCTATACTGCTTTTTGTTGTTGTACCGCATGTTTGTGTATTCCTTGTTAAGTATACATAAACCATTTAAATTATTAAATGCATATTTTATTTTTATTACTTTTCAAGTTATAAATTTTCATTATTTATTTTAGAATCATGTCTATCCGCGACAAGGAGATGACAACAGAACAGCGTGCAGCAGGTTTGGCTTTGCAGAAGCACGGCGTTTCTTATCGACAAATAGCTACAATTCTTAATGTTTCTCTTGCAGTTTTGTATCAGATTGTTCAGAGAAAAACGGAGACTGGTTTCTTATGTTCAAGATCTCGATCTGGTCGTCCAAGGTCAACCAGCCAAAGAGACTGGTTGAAATATTAATATTAAATATTAATACACAAAATACTAAATATACACTAGTTTTCCGTGGTTTATGTGCAAGTTATGACAAGTTTTGATAAATTTGTGTCTTATTATAATGTTCTAATAAAATCATTGTATTTTGGTGTGCTTTTGTCAATATAATTGCAGTTGGGTGCAAAAGACAATTTAACAGCAAGCGTTCACAAACTTTTGCAACTGACTGTACATTTAGTGTAACTTAATATCGACATTTAAATTGTTAATTAATACTAAAATTGTATTTTTATTTTTTGACTCTTTTATTTAAATATATTGTATTTAAAAAAAATACTCAAATAACTTTAAATACTGATGTAAAAGAGTTTTATTGTTAATTTTTTTAATTTTCAAAAATAGGAATTTAGGATTTTTTAAATTTCAAATTATAATCGAAATTAAAAAAAAATTGAAAATAAAATTAAAAAATTAAAAATGAAAATTGGTTTAAATAACAAATTTAATCTTTTGTATTTTTTAATAAATTTTAAAATTATTAACTTCTTTTTTCCATTCTTTTTATTAACTTACTTTCAATATATATCCATGGAATTAAGAAACATATTTTTGAAGGCTTTTTAATCAATCAATTTTCTCCAAACTTTGCACACTTACTCATTCTCGATGGCAATAAATGATAATGTCAAAATTTGATCAAAAATACTTTTTAAGGTCTCAAAATTGGAACAAAACGGTTCCATCAGAGTTCCTAATTAATATTAAATGAAAAAGATCTACTTATAAATTATAAATAGTTTATACGCAAAATATATATTGAAAAATAAATAAAGTCTAGTAAATCGATTTAAAGTGTAACTAGTAAATCAAGAAAAAAAATTTTATATTCATGCTTTATGCGGGCGGAACTCTGCCTGGTCAAGATGATTTTTTAATCTTTTAAAAAATATTTTTAATTAAAATTTTGTTAGCAAAGTAAAGTTCTACCTGCATAAAGAATGGACATAAAAAATTATTTTTTTTGATTTACTAGTTTAAATTTAAAATTTTCACCAGTTTATAAAACTTTAATTATTATCGGAGCTCTTTTACAGCATGATGATGTCAAGCGTTACACTCAAAGGGTGATATTATGATAAATTTTCTATAGAAATTGGCGGATGTAAAGTCGCAACCCGGTAGGCTACTCCACCGGTTGTTTAGGGTACTAGTGGATAACATTTAATTCAGAATTTTTTTAATGGTTTTCATAAATTATTTTTCTTTCTCCCAATTTGTTCATTTTAGATTAAATAATTGAATATGCGTTTTGTCTCAATATCACTTTTTTTTAAAAAACCCTTAATCAACCACCTAAAAAGGGAGACGTACTACTTCCACACAAGTAATTAATGATTATTTAAAGTTTATCTTCCTTAAAAGTAAGTTCATAAGAAATAAAAGAAAAGAAATAGAAAATGTGATAAAATATAATGATAAAAGTAAACACTGATAGAACTATTCTTCATTTTATTATTCATGAAATGTAATTTTTAAATAAGTTCGTTTTGTCCCATTACTTCCATCAATGAGAATCACTTCCTTATTTATCAACTTTTTCCAATTTTCTCAGAATTTTTCACATTTGTCGTGGAAAGGCAAATTCCTCCATCCGCAACAACACTTTTCCTAATTCATCCCGTATCGTGTGTTTATTAGGCTGATTTATCACCAAAGGTATTGATAACGCATAAATGTCTTTCAAAAGCAAAGTGACTGGTAGAAAATGCGTTGTCGCAAAGACTCGAGAGAGAAGAGCTAAAAGCTCAAATGTTAATTCATTGTATTGATGATGAATTTGATTTTAAAACTCTTAGTATTAAACTTCTAAAATCTTGTTATTTTATTTCGCAAATGTCAAGGAAATAACAGCGTTCGTTGCACTCGTAAACGAAGAAAACTACAAAAAGAAGAGCAGGATCAATGTGGTGAGAAGTTATCAAAATATAGTTCAAAACTCATAGGGTATGATCTATAGGATATCGGAAAAGGAAACTATTTTATATCTTTCAGAATATATATTTATAAAAATAAAATCAAATGGGTGACATAAAATTAATAAATAAATTATTGTTCTTAAAATTAAAATACAAGCATTATTTAAAAATTATTTTTGTCAACGTATTTTTTTATTGTGGATCAACTGTCAAAATCAAATGAAACAAATAACGTTTTTTATATGTTTCGAGTTGAACATAAATTACTATCCGTTTAAAAAAAATGGAGTTTTGTTTATGAAAATAAATCTGGTGGTGGTGTTAGCAAAGTTGACTCAGTTGCGTGGCAACGGCACTGTAGCGTTGGTGGGTTGTATCTGGGTAGTGAGGGAAGACTAATTTTATCTCAATGAAACTCATTTTAATCATGATCGTCACCTTAGAAAACAATGTAATCCCGAATCCGATTATCATTGGATATTTTATGATGATTTTTCCATTTCAACTGCTATTGGTTTTTAGTTTTCTTTTCCTAATCATTTAAAACACTTGGACAAATGGACACGCTGACATTTTATATATTGAATCTCGAATCATTCACAAAGATAATGATAGGTGTTTTTTTTGCAAATTATTTAAATTATAATAAAAAAATTACCGAATTTCTTTTATTTGAATCGAATTTAAAACGAGTTGAACAGTACTTAAGGATGTTGTCGATAAGTACTTCCTCTTCCGGCTTTTGTCTCTGAAACCACGAATCTCCATTCCGAATATATCCGAGTCTTTGCATTTCCGATTCAAAAAATTCATTACCAAAAGCCTTTTGCTAAAATTTATTTATTTTATCATTTCAAACATCACTAATCATGTTCAATTATAAAAGGGGTAAAATGAAGGAAAACTCTTAGTATTAAACTTCCAAAAAATAGAATAGTATAGAATCTATACTTTTAAATTTCGTTTGGAGTAAAATAAGAATCATCGTCTTATCCATCTAAAAATATTTTAGAAAAGTTTTACTTTTTTTATAATTTTTATATTATTTTTAAATGTTTTCAAGTTTATGAAATCGACCTTCAGTCTTAAATCCAAGTGATTTATTTCTCCTATAATATTACATTAACAATGATATATTCACATTTATATATTATAGCAATATTTATGTAATCAATATATAATTTCTAAATCATAAAAGTTGAATAATAAAGTTAAAGAATGGGGTGTTATTTTCTTTAGCTTTACTTTTTTTCTTGTGCGCTCTATACTACTTTCAATATTGTCTTCTTTCTTGCTTGACATTTTCATATCATGTGTAAATCTCGATTACTTACAGTTACAGAGCTTAAACCTTGATCATAAGCTAATTTTTAATTAATGTAATAAACCAAACATAAAAATTATATCTCTATGGTGATTCTTGAATCCTTTAAGTTATTAAGCCCGATGATTTTAGGAATTCCTGGGATGGTGACAATGCATTTATATTGTTTCACCCGAATAATTGAAATTAACAGTATCTTCACCATACTATCTCGCGTTAATTTTAGGATCAAAAGATTTTATATATGATGCTTCACATGTCACTCTCTCCCAAAAATTCTTAAATTGAGTGCGCAGAATTTTAAAGTGTTGTGAATTTGTCTCTTTTTCAATGTCTTCTGTGTCCTACAATGTTACTTCCACCTTAATTACGACTATTTTTCTGTATTCTCTCATTGAGATGACGTATATATTCCGTTATGTATATTGGTAAATGAGATCCGAACACAATTTTAACGGCATTGGAAATTTATTGCAGAACATACTTTCTAGGTTTTGGGTACGGGATAATACTTTAATTTATAGCATTATCTAAGGCTTTCAAAATAGAACTTCTAAATATTTTATTGTCAGGAAAATTTTTGAAATAAGGTTAACTTAAATATGTACAAATTAAAATTTATACATAATTAATATGTAAAGTTTGAAAAAAAATACTAAAATTACGTAGATCTAATTAAATTGTAAATAATTAAAAATTTTTGAGAGTTTTAAATATAATATAAAAAGTAAAATGTATAATTTTTATATATGAAACGATTTTTAAAAATTAATAAAATAAAAAGAAACGATTAAATATTTCAAAATGTTATCGTAATTTAAACTTGCTTTAAAAAAATTAAAATAAAAAAATCAAATATTAATATTATAAATATTTTTATTTATATCGGTTTAAGATTTTTTGGTACTAAACGATTTTGCACATGGGCTGTATTGATTAGCACATGTGCCCTCTCAATCGGCAATTTCACATCGTTACCATGGCAACTGTGCAAAAAGTGCTAATCGATCACTGTACAGTACATAAATGTGCTTATTGATAGAGCGAAGTGTGCGGCACAAGTACCAGTGTGCAAAAATTGATAAATTCAAAATTTCACAATTTCAAAAAGTGCAAATAATTTTGATTGGTCCATTATATTTTATACACATTTTGATTCTCTATCTAACTATGCAATTAGAATTTTGATATATTGATTTATTTTTCCTATAATAAAGTTTAAAGCGTAAATGGAGGTCCGTAAGGTTGAATGAAGCACAATATCGAAATTCTGCTTTTACACATGTATAAAAACCCATACGTAAATTAGTCGTAATCCAATTTTAGATTTTCGAAAAACGGCGTGGAAATTGATAATTGAGATGTCATGTTTTATAGTGTAAAGTACTGCAGTCGTTCATATCATTTTCGAATATCACACAAATTGGAATGAGAGACATATCTAACTGAAATCGACAAGAACTTAGTTGCCCAACCGATTTAAATTTATTATAATCATTCCTACAAATTTCATACTCGATAACATATTGGGTTAACTAATTGGGATAACTAATTAATTTCGTATTTTTTTGTTAAAAAACCCATTTATTTAAGAATAAAAGTGATAACAAATACGAAATTAATTAGTTGTACACCTAATAATTGGGAGGATTTTGGGAAACCTTTTTGAATATAAAATCCTAAAAATAAATTTTTATAACATTTTTAAATATATCATAAATTAAAATATAAGAATTTTATAATTAAAACAGAATAA
>MQRK01229146.1:0-11204 GCA_001938485.1 Girardia tigrina
AATATACAGTGGACCATATAGAATACAAAAGATTTTAAATAAGTATACTTATATTCTTCAAGATAAAACATCACAGAAAGTAATGAGAAGAAATTATAATCAGTTAAAAAAGTACAACGAGGAATTAAACGCACCAATAGATTATGAATCAAGTACGTCATTAATATCCAGGAAAGAATCAATTGCCAAAAAGACGAGATACCCGATTAGAAGCACCAGGAATCCAGCACCAAAATATCGTTGATTTCCAAAGGGGAATGTTATATTATCATTTATGATAATTATTAAAAAATGAATAAAAAAATAGAAATTATTAAAAATAGGAATTTATATGTTGTTTAAATATTACTATTTAAACATTGTTTTGTGATAATAAATATTTATAACCCATTTTATTAATCTTTTATTTAAGACTACAACACTATCTAAAAGATATTTGCATTATATTATGTAAAAAATTGTTTTCTTAAAAAAACATTAATTTAGATGAAATAAAAAAATTATATTAACAAAAATAATAAATATTTTAAAACTGTTTCTTAGGACTTTTTGTTTAATTTTATCAAATTTCATTTAAAATTTGTTTTATTCGTTGAGTTTTAATGAAATAAAATTGCCGCTCTACAAATTTTGATTTTTATAACTCTAATTATTTTTAATTAAACCTTTTAATAAATCAAAACTCATTACAATATCATTTATTGAAAAAAATATTCTTATTATAATTTAAAATTATATTCGATGTTAACATAAATTTTTTATTAATAGATGTTTAAATTATAATAAAAAAATTATTATTTTAAAAAAAGTAATCATTAAATTTTTATTATTGTTCAATTTTAATCTTTATATAAAAGAATTATCTTCTTCCTTTATTATCCCAGATCGTATCGTACTATAATTCGGGACTCTTTGAGCGCGATTTATCAATTGTACAAGAATTAATATAGTATTCTTTTATATTTTAATATAATATTTTTGAAAATTAAAATATTAACATATTAAAATTAAAATGGAAAATTTTGTTCAAAGTTTTAACGCAAGAATTTTTAAAAAGAAATGGACCGCTTTTTTAAAACTCCTTTTATTAGGGAACCCTGGGACCAAGGTTTATGTACTTCTTATACCTATGCATTCTATCTAAAATGATCATCCAATAATTTAGCTAATTGAGAACCTATGATATTTAAATTATTTTATTTTATTTATTGATCCTGTTTATTCAAATATTATTATAACGAAATAAGCAATTCGACAATTTTTATTGGAAGTAATTTACCATTTTCTACGAAATCTATTAATTTTCATTAAATTGTGGCCCATTAAGAACATCATTTATTTTATGTGAGGAATATTTTAAATTGTGAATAGATGTGGTGTGTTTATTCGAGTGTACTGAAATTGGAATTGTGATTCTCCCACCCAGTTGGAAAATTTACATTAGCAAAAGTTTTTCAAAGCTCACCTGGTCATTTATTGGGCCTACTTGATTAGATATCACATTATAAGCTGCATCAACGTTTAGACTTCAAGCGAGGCTGAGATACAGCTCGCAATATCTCAACTGTATAATGTGAAGGAATGCGGATCAAATTCAGTGATTGCGGAGGTTTTGAAAGGGGGAAGCAACCACTCATTGAAAACCTTAGGATTTCTAGATAATATGGAATGTAGATGAAAGTCAGTTTCGAGTAGAGTGGAGAAGCGCGAAAGTGGTAAAAGTTTCGAAATTTGAGTCGAATAACTATAGGGGAAGTATTTCTTTTCAATGTATTCTACAAGGTTTTTGAACGAATTCTAGTAAATGTAATTTAACTAGTGATAAAAAGAAAGAATTGATGTCTGGTTATTTGGTTTCTGGCATAAAATAGATACCCTACAAGCCATTAGAATACTAAGAAAGATATTTAAATACAATTTATATTTGTTTTAATAATGTGTTTTATAATAAATATTAATCTTGATCGAATTTTATTAATTTATAAGTCTTCAGATATATACCACATGGCTTCACGAGCAAACCTTACAGCTAATAAATACTTGGAAGAAAATTTAAGAAGAAAGAAGAAAAGCTATTCATCTTTGAGAGACATCATTGCAAGGAAAAGTCAATAACAGACCACATAAACAGCGTGAAAGAATTTATCAGTGTCTTCGACCAATCCGGCATTATATGATTCTGCAAAAATGGATATTTAATGTCCTATTTTGAAAACAGCTTAAGTTCTAAGATCCAATGCTAGTCGGAAGCCGATGTTACATCGATTGATTGTTATATCATTCAATTTGATTGCCGAATTCGATTTTAAGAAATCAAGAAATTAACAAGTTAAAGCTAAAGAACAAACAACTACGAAATGCGATATCAAAACTGAAAGACTGACGTTTTCCGAAAACTATTAGTTTTCAAAGAAATAACAAATACGAACACATTAAATGCTACAAATGCAAAAAAATGGGCATATTAAAAGATTTTGCAGAACATTAATATGCTATGAATGCGCAGAAATCACAAAAAAACACACTTTCCGAACTTAAATATGGTGAAAGTGATGCAGGAAGAAGAACTATCAGATACCCAAAGCATGATCTCGACATCTCATTCATCGCGATTAGAGACAAGGTAATTTAATGAGATTTCAAAATCTTAAAAAGAAAAACGGGATTTGATCAACCAGTATGTGGATTACATCAATGACAAGACCAAAAAGCCTAAAAGACAAATATACAAAGAGGTACTGATGAAAACTTCGTCAACTATAAACGCAACCATTGTTCAATGTATTATAGATACCAGAAAAATAAATGTTATGTTCGACACTGGAGCCGATTGAAACGCGATAAGCGACATCCCTGTAAAACGATTAACGGAAGAATCGGATGTGAAAATATCTTCATCAGATACAAAAGTCAAATGTTCCAACAGTCAAACAGTAATTTACAAACGAAAAATTAAACTTTCTGTTAATTTTGGTTTTATAGCAACGAAACATGTTTTTGATATCATGTCAGATATATCGCCAGATATTTTTATTGGATTGAAAATCCTGAAAATATGTTATAAACGTCAGACCAGAAATTGATTCTGTCGAAATTCAAAATGTTATTGTTCCCTTCGTTTATTGTAACTGTTCTTTTGGAGCCTCTAAACTGCTTGAAGATGTCATTGATAAATATAAGGAAGGATCATCACAAATACCCTTTCGGAAGTCGGTGGACAGCTCAAACTTCAAATATCTACAAAAATATCAAAATTAATAGAAAATATCGAAAATATAAAGAATTTAGACCAAAACTTGAAAATTAATTAAGCAAAGTTAAAATATTCCCACTGATCCCGGAGTTAGGAATTTCGTGGCATTCCTAGAAGTATACCGTAACTATAGGATACACTTAAAATCGAGATCCACTCGCATCAAAAATAGAAAGATTAAAATACAAATATTTATGCCATTCAATAAAGTATTCACCCATATTAACTACATCCTTTTGCTATCTGAACGGCAGTATGTTTAGGTAATTTGAAAAAAATTGGTGTTTGAGAATCTATAACTTCCTGGAAGGCAATTTTTACGGCATCGTCGGAATTGAATTTTTTCTTATTAAAAGGTTATTGAAATTGAGTTGTAGTAGTGAGTTGAGGCTAGATCTGGTTAGTACGGAAAATGATGCAAAAGTTACAACTTAAGTTCCTGTAGTTTTGTCACGGTCTTAGGTCCATTATATGTATTGGTATTGCCGGGGAGCAAGAAGTGAGTCGATCTGTTTAACGAACACCGCTATTTTTCCGCATCATATCTTCCCATTGGTTGCAGTAGTCATTTGTTGTGAACGACGAATCAGGTTTCATTAAGTCAGTGAATGTATTCGTAACAATATTAATAATTAAAAAATGTGGAATTGGTCATATAATGTGCTATTTTTTAAAAGGTTATCAATAATTTTAATTAATTTTAATTGATTTTTTTAATAGGCACGATATTTAGCAATCAAACAAAAATAAAACTGAGCAACAAAATATTAAATCTTTGTCAAATTATGACTATTCGAATTTATTATAATCATACCTACAAATCTCATACTTGATAACCTAATAAAATAAAACGGTTCTATTTGGTTCAAAGTTTTTTTCTATGATCATTACGTGAATTTGGCTTTATTTTAAATTGAAAGTTGTTTACATGGTGGGAGATACTGATGTATGTATCTTTAAATTTAATATACTTTGTTTCATATTACTTTATGATGAAAAGAAACGTTTCTTTTAGAAAGACACTCTTTCGAGTTTGAGTATTGAATCATAGTCATACTAAAAGAATGAAGAAACGATTTCTTAAAGCTGTACACATATATAAAGATCAAAAACATAGTTTCTTTATCATCTTTAACCTAATGCAATTTATATTTTGGAACATCTTTTTGAATGTTTTTTTAATTCAGGATAATAACTTAGTACGACATTTGGATGCTTGCGAAACTATGGGAAATGCTACTGCAATTTGTTCCGACAAAACAGGGACTTTAACGACTAATAAAATGACAGTTGTCAAAGCATATTTCTCTGAAAGAATAGTTGATTGTCAGCAGGACTTGATCAATCCGGAGAAGTACAACAGAAACATCATCAATATGATCGGGATTAATGCATCTGTCAACAGCAGTTATACGTCGATGATAATGGTATTTTGTTCTTAAATATATTAATTAAAGTAAAACATTTAAATTAGAAATAAATAATTAATTTAATGAACATAAATTATTTGAGTATAATCTAAGTCACATAAAATCTATCAGACATCTTTGATCTAAACAAGCATCATTTTAGCATTTAATATTAAAATATAAAACTAATAAAAGTATATCAAATAAAATTATAAGTAATATATAATCTTAATAAAAAGTTTGAATGATTTATTTTTAAATACGTAAACTACAATTAGCAGCTAAGTAAAAAGTAGAAATTCTTTAGTCCTTTGCTAATAATTTGTCTCTGTCATATCACTCTTTAATAGCTAAGACTGATTAGAGAGTCGTCCAACTAGAGGACATATAGACCTCCATACGGTTCATATGTACAATCTGAGGACTTTTAAATTGGGAAAAAGAAAAGTTTAAACAACAAAAATGTTTGTATGAAATGTCTAATATATATATATGCTTGTATTATGTGATTTAAAGTATGAACTCTCCCAAATATTAAACTTTAAGATCATTTTTGTTACAATGAATTTCGAAATAGATAGTTACAATTTTCGAAATAGACAGCGTGTACTTCCGCTATTAAGATGAAAAATGTATTAATCAGTAAATAAGAATTTATTTTTATTTATTTGAAATTTATTTGAAAAACTGATAGTTATTCAAATCTATCTGTATTTGTAGGATACTCATTATAGCATTTATTTTAGAAAAATTACATTAATTATTTTCTTTTCCTTTAAAACTTTCAACATTGTTATTTTCTTATCTCATTTTTTTTATATAAATCTATAATCATTTCGCTATTTTCATTTATTTAGTTTTTTATTCATTTAAAAATTTTATAAAATTATTATAATAGTTTAATTCATAATTATTTTAATTAATATTTTCAAATGTGTTTATTTTTATTTTATGAGGTATTTAATTAAATTTTTATTTAATTTTTTAGATTTTTGAATATATTTTTTTTTAATTTTCGTACTTTTAAGCCATTGTTTGAAATAAATATAAGTTAGTTGTTTTTATGATTTAAAATTGCTTTTTTAATTTTCATTTTTTGAAACATTTTTAAATTAGAAATACTTAAATTTTTTTGTAATTTTAAATTGTTCTTTCTTATAAATTTTATAAATGGTTTTTGGATTTTCGAATTTAGATTGTTTATGAATATTTGAAGTTATAATATTAAATTTAAATATTCTAAATAAGTTATTTAGCGAGATTAATTTTAACTAACTCCTCATACAATTAATGATGATGGTATATTTATTTTTAAATACATATAAAAGAGATTTTATTATTCTTCTAACCTAAAGGTTATTTTAATAATATGAAAATCGTTTGTAAAAATAAATAAAATATATTGAGTACTGAATATTTTATCACTTGAAAGTTGATAAAACCCGTGTGCGGTCTACAATCAACAGCAACAAACGACTATCTTTACGCAGGGAGAAAGTATGGGGACTTGGACTAGTCGAAACCCGAGATGAATATGCCATACAATCAATCATACAGGCATTCAGGAATTTGACCTGCGAAGACATGAACGTTGCCGAATTAACACTGATCAATTTGAACAACACTCTGAAAAAACAAAGAAAAAACAAAAGGAGAAAATACAATCCAGATAGAACAATCAGCGAAATGATGGATTGGTTCAACGAAGGAGATCGAGAGAACGGAATCCAATCTTGGTGGACCAAAATTAGAAATAACATCAGATATCTAGACAAGATTGGATTACAAACACGTTTCCTACATGATCAAGTAAAGGGGATATGCTTACAGATCAGGTCGTCTAGCGAAACTCTGACTATATCTGCCGCCAACAAAAATACTCTATCTTTCCAACTGCACAGACTGTACCACCACCAAAAATTTGTGGATTGGTCAAATCAAAAATGCTTGGGCAGATCAGCTAACGCTTGAGCAAAAACAAAATCTACAGTCAGATACTTTACGATGGAAGCTTAACAGCAACAGAATGGCGATTCATCCATCAAGCAAGAACAGGAAACCTATCTGTAAACTACAGGCCGAAGAGACCAAGAGAACAAACACTCTGCCGGGCTTGTCGAAAATATGTTGAAACCCAAATGCATGTCCTTTGCCGCTGCACTTACAATATGACACTTGTCACTGCACGACACAATGCTGGGGTTGACTTGGTTGTTGAGGCTCTAGATTTTGAAATGCCGTACTACGAGATCAAAACTGACGAACAAAGTGATTTCTCTACAACGAGCAGAAGAATAGATCTACAAGTCAAAAATACCGGCGGAAGAACCCTGTAGCTGATAGACATCAAAACGCCGTATGACGAGACGAAAAACCTCAAGTCCGCCAGAGAGCTGAATGAGACAAAATAAGAGTCACTCGAAGTCGAGGCAAAAGCCAAATTTCCAGGCTGGAGCATACATCTCGGAACGATAGTCGTTGGTTGTCTTGGCTCCTGGCCAAAGAAGAATAATGACGTCCTCAAGGATCTCAACTTGTCGGACACCGCATTAACCAACTTGCGAAGACGATGTGTGATATCGAATATCAAACATAGCGCGTCGACTTGGGCGAAACACAACATTTACTGTTTCAACCCATGTGCCAGCTCCACGGATAAACCAGTCGACTCAATCCTGGAACGAATTCAAACGTTGGACGCTTAACGACGCTTTAGTCATTAGCTGTCCTTTCTCTGTGGTCACTCGTGACCCACATCTTCTCTTTGTTTTATAATAATAAAATTTTCTAAAAGAAACTTATTATTAAGAACTAGGTAAGAAAAGAATATATAAATTATAAATTATTAAATTAATAATTTTTAAAAAATTTAATAATAATAAATAAAATCTTTCAAGACGTTTTAAGTATATGAAACCCGATAAAACAGATAAAATATTAATTTTCTAATCTATAGTTTGATTTAAAATATTTTAAAATTATTACTTGATTGTGTTATAATTGAATTTTAAATGTTTTCCAATTTGAATGTTAATTAGTGAATTTATATTGACATTTATAGTTCGAGATCATTTTAGAATTTGTGTAAATATTTCGAAATATTCTGGAAAAAACTGGGAAAAAATTAATATTTTTAGTGTTTTTATTTTCTTTTATTATTTTTTTTGTAAATCGACTATCAAACCAGATCTACTTTTGTTTGGTCACCTACTGCCATTTCAAGAATCTTATAAAATAATTTTTATCTAAAATTTATTGACTTTAAGTGAAATTTGTTTTTCACTATCATCTATAAATATTTTTAATAATATTAATAATAATATCGTTTCATTTTACTCTAGTTTTACCCTTAATCCTTAGGATTAGTCAGACTTCAAACTTCAAGATATCTTTTGATAAAAGATATTTTCTAATAAAAGAGGTGTTTTTTTCAAATAATTATAATGAAGAAAAGTTGTGTTTCATGTAATTATTTTAATATTTAATTTACTAATAAACTAAATATATTGGTGCTAAATTTTTTAAAAAAGAATTTTTTCTTGTGCGACTTCTTTCTCTGGTAACATATTTAAGACTTGATTGACTCTTTAAACCTTAAAGTTCTGAAAAATATAAAATTATCTATTATCATATGTTACAGTAAAATATTTGTTTTAGTTATTCTTTTTAACATTTTAGATGAAAAACAACCAAATCATTCAAATGGGAAACAAAACAGAATGTGCTCTTCTTACGTTTTATTCGAAATTCCAATCGAAAGAATACAACGAAATACGTAAGGAATATCCGGATACAGATCTTTTAAAAGTGTTTACTTTTAACTCTTCAAGAAAGTCAATGTCGACTATTATTTTATATAAAGAAAATAAGAAATTTTTATTCGTTATTAAAGGTGCTCCAGAAATTATACTAGAAAAGTTTGTTTTTTTTGTAAGAAAGGAAATATTATTTAATTGTATTTTTTAATTTAATAGATTTATTTTCATATTAAATATATTATACAATATCATTTATACTATCATTTCAATTGATGGAAGATTATAAAGCTCAGAGTTTTTCCAGAATTACTAATTTCGTTATTTTAAATATTTTAAAAAAATACTCTTTTGAAGTTGGGCAAACTTCAATAAGGCTTGTTTGCTGTGGCTAACACCACGGTGTAAGCAATGACATTGATTATGGAACCTGAAGTAAAACCTTCCCTACTAACAACACCGAGAATCATCAATGGTTCAGGAAATTCGGTATGCATGACAGTAGGTATCTCATCATGATTATTACACGGCCACCGATCATTTTTGCGGTTAATCCTCTGGTTCAGAACAAAGTTCTTCTCGTCTGATAAAACCCAGATCATTCTTGAATTCTTGGTATGTTATAGCTTGTTCAGATGGCACTTGGCTCTAGTCAAATTGTTCATCTTTATTCTTTCTAGTATGAACTATCCTCTGCGTATCACTTTTGATTTGCTACAGAGGTCCTCAAGAACGATTCATGTGATGGTAGCATCATCAACCTGCTGCTCTCTAAGCAGTACCCTTATCGATTTCCCATTGTCATCTTCAATAGAAGTTTGAACTGGACTTATAAAAATCATGTGCCATGATACTGTCAGAACGTTGATAATATCGTTTCCTTATTGGAACTTCCGTCACATCACCCTTTGCAGCTTCCATTTCTCTCCAAACTTTTGATAAAAATGATGGGGTGACTTTCAAGAATGCAGAAGTTTCGGTAATGGTGTTTTTTTATGCCTCTTCATTTCTTGCATAAGATTAGGTTTTGACATGACTACCTGCTACAAAAAATGATGTAACAATAATACACAGGAAAGTGTGGTGCCTAAAACGTGTTTCTGAAATAGATGCTGGATCCTGTATTTTTGTTGTAATTCTTAGGTAAAACATTTAGTTTTTTTGATAAAAATACGTACAAGTACGTTTCCATGTTGTTGTCAGAAGTAAGCTTTTTTCCGGCTTAAGATTGTTCATTACATATAATCCATTAAAAGCGGATATTATCATTTCAGAGTTTCAAGAGGATGTAGTATTAAATGCGACTGACAAAAAGAAGAATAAATTCTGGTTTATCCTGATGAAATATTACCTTCTATCGGTTGATTATTTCTGGTTGTCTTTAGTGTAATGCATTGCTTTAATTTAACAATTTGATTACTGTCAACATTAGTATTTATTGTTTTTTAGGGTAGTAGAAGCTTGAAATACAGAATAACTTGATAATCTAATCAAATAGAAATCTCTAATCATTAGTCTTTTTAGAAAATGGATAATTCTAATAAAGTTTGAAAGGTAGAGTAAGGAGCCTTACTTGTGGAATTCAAATATTGAGCTTCTTAAAGTAACCCAGCTGTTTCAGACGATCATTAACAGTTGTTTTTTGTAAATCTAAATTATCGGTAACATCTAAAACTATAATATTCCTGTCAGTCGCAATTAGGACCTTTTATTGGTGCTACTAGGCTTTAACTGGTAGAATCCAAAATTCCAAGAACGAATGTTTTGTAACTCATATTGATAGGTGCGCATGGTTAACACGTTTTTGCTTTATACAGCGCGTATTTGTCTATGGGATTTTGAAGCAGTTTTAGCTTTTCTTAAATCAAAAAGAAACATTATTTGTCGAAAAATAACACCAAATCATACGTTGAAAAATGCGTTGTTGAAAATCGAAAATCTTCCGAACAATCCAATATGTTGAGAATAGAAATATTTTATAAAGTCAGGAAACTGAGTAGTTGTCGTTTCAAAAAATCAAAATTGTAGGATAAGTGTACATAAGTAATTGTTAGCATCTGCTAAATGGAATCTGTTTATTATCAATTTTCAATACGTATAAATAATTTTAAATATTTAACTAATTAGTCTAAAAAATACTGTAATTAATCATTTAAAAGAATCTTATTTTAAAGTTATAATGAAGACAAGTTGTGTTTCATGTAATTATTTTAATATTTAATTTACCAATAAACTAAACCCAAAACAGCGATTTACAAAACTGTGCTTAATAATCTTTCAAATATTTAATAGTTTTACAAAATTAAATTAATAAGTTGTACAATTTGATAATGTATAATTAATTTAATTTTTACCCCATATGCAACTGAAATAATAATTCGTAATTTACTAAGATTTTCTGTCAATATTTATTTCCTATTTTATTTTTCCCCAAATTTACAGCGGTTATTAATTCATAATTAATTCAATTCAGAATTCGCTGAATTAATCATATAGAAAATTTTAGATAATTCCCTTAATTAATAAGTGTAAAATTAACATAATTCAAAAATTTTGAGATTTATAGTAACTGCCTCAAAGTGGAGTAAAAAATACTGTTAGTAATTTAGTATTTATAGTTTTTAAATTTTGGCTGTTTTGAAAATCGCTGTTTTGGGGATTTACCGTTTACCTAACGGATAACATGAAATAGTAGGACACCTACTATTTTAATAGTAGGTGGAAAAAAAATTGAAAAGGCGCCCAATATTGGTTTACACCTACTATTTGGTGCTTTTGTTTTGAACT
>MQRK01229146.1:22684-37607 GCA_001938485.1 Girardia tigrina
TTTAAATGCATTAGTGTTAGATATTATTTGAAATCTTATGCCTAGCTGTATATTCCTATAGCCATTATTAACATATTGCTGTTATTTTTTTAGAATATTTACGGTGCTAAATTAATAGTGGAAAAAAATAAAATTCGAGCAATTTTCCGGGCGTAAATTTACGTAAATTTACGCAATTTTACGCCCGAAAAAAAAGTACAAGCACCGAGTGACTTCTGTTTTTCTTAAACTCAAAATAGCGATAGAAACAAATAGTTTTATCTAATGAAGATTATATGATCTTTGTGATCTCTATTATGAAGAAAGACTCTATGTATTATTTTGATGGACTGAAAAGGTTGAACATGGGGGTTTTACTTTCCTTGTCTCTTTTTTGTCTCATTTTTCACCTTTAATTCTCAAAATTTATTGAATTTCCCTTCAGTTTAATCTTTATATCGCCTTTATCAAGGCCTGATGTCGAATACGTTTTGGATTATTTTTGTTTTTTCACAAATGAAATACACAAGTTTTAAAAAATTAATAGGATTTGTTTCCAAAGGAGAACTTAAGACTTATTTCAATATATAATCGAAGACTTAATTTATACATAATGTCGATAATAATGATTATGGGACTGCTTCAGCATATAATAAATCTATTTTAACAGAACCTTTGAACTTTCAGGTGACCAAAAGCAGTGCGTAACTTAGGTTAACACAGCTGAGCCACAACAGCAGTCGAAAGACTGTAAAACGATATCGTCATAGCACAGTATAAGCTTGACACATTATACAACTTTGAGCAAAAAAGATTCGGTATTAGAAGTTTATAAGTGTGAGAAAATCGAAACCGAGAGGACTCAGGAATCGTAGTTTATGAGAGCGATATAGGATTTGTGGTATAAAGGTCAATCAAATAACGGTCTTTCCATGTCATAAAATATTTCTCATAAATTGTTTTTCGTTTACATTTGAGTACTTTTTTTTAAAAAAAAATTTTTTTATACAATCAAAGTTTTTATTCTGTATAAAAATTATTTTTTCTAAAAATTAATATTATTTTCGCTAAAAATTAATAAAAGTGAAACTTTTCTTAAGAATATATTTTTTTAAAAGAAATTGTCTTTTAATAAATAATTACCTAAAAATGTCTGATAAAAGAAAATTATTTACAAAAAGAAAAATTCTTAAAAAATTTTGTAATTCGAATGAATTTCTGATAAAAAAAACTTATTTTTTTAAATAATTGCATATTTCTTTTTGCAAATCCCATGAACATAATTACTTAGAACCACAACCAGTTTGAGAAGCGGCTCGGTAATCTTTTGAGCAACCTAATAATTATCGTTAACGAATCTTGGGTTAATTTTCCCATTTCATGAAAGTTAAAGTGGATGGAGGCAAAGGTAGCTGATTGAGATCTGTCAAAATAGAATTAAGTTTGAGAAATATGATTTTTATTTTAGTTTAACTTTACTTTTTAATTCACTTTAAATACATTAATATTTATTAATTATTATTAGGGCACGGAATTTAGAAACCTTAAAAATCAAAAAATGACTCTATTTTATTTCCTCTCTTTCCGGATGAGATATTATTTTGTTCTTCCCCTCTGCCAATAGAGTCGCCACCGTCACCAATCCGCCGCAATCACACCACTGCGCTACCCACTCTGTTATCAATGATTATTATTATTATTATGATTAATGTTTCTATTGGCAGAGGGGAAGAACAAAATAATATCTCACCCGGAAAGAGAGGAAATAAAATAGTCATTTTTTGATTTTTAAGGTCATTAAATTCCGTGCCCTAATTATTATGATTATTTTCTCTTTCAATGGGGAAAATTGTTTCATTTACCCGACAATAAAAAGCAATATTAATTTAACACGTTGAATGCGATGACCGGAACTGCCCGCTGGTGCGATTATGTTTTGGTTGCTATAGCTTCAGAGCCTCTCGAGATATCGAAGTGGGAGGTCGTGTATGTGTTTCTTGATGTGCTGTACACGTTAGTTATTATTTCAAGCTTTTATATTATACTATCAACACGACTGTGCTAAAAATGGTAATAATACCAACTTTTGGGGTTCTTTTAAATATTCCGTATTATTTTTATAAACGGCCTGCCCGTGGGTCGTTTCGCAGCAGATGGAAATCAGTAACGATCCACCGGTGGATCGTATCACACTCAACGTGTTAAAGACTATAAATTTTATTTTACGTTATTTTCTATATTTTATTATTTATTTATTTTATAATGGATTTTATACAGGATGCTATTTGGGCATAAGGTTAGTTGATTTTATCTAGATTTAACCTTTGTAAAAAGCTATCAGTAAAAAATCTAACTTTGCCTTTTATTAAAAAATAAACTTATTTTTATTTTATTCGCTAATTAACACACGGGGTTAACATAAAGTAACATAGCAAATTCAATGTAGCATGAAATAAGGAAAACTTAAGTTACAGCAATTATGAATACACGAAAATGTCATATTAAAGTTAGGAATTTAGTAAGTCGAATGAGTGAATAAATGTCTACCACCAAGTTATAAACTAACGCAGAAATAAAATAATGCTGTCGACAACTGAGGGAGCATATATTTTGGAATTTATAAAAGTGCTTGTTCAGTTCTCTGTTTAAGTTTAGTAACAGATATTGCAGTTGGATTGTAAATATTGGCTTTTATCATTCCCTAGACCAAAAAGCCAAATGGATTCAGGTCTGGACTTCTGGCAGACCATGAAAAGTCAACAACTTTTTCGATAAGCCTATCACCAAACTATCTTTGAATAAGTTGTTTTGTTTCTTTTGCTTTTAATTGTTGAATAATATTATGAAGAATTATTCCACAATATCTGTCAGCTGTAACGGTATAAGTTTGAGCTTGAAGTCTCTCGTGAATCCCAAGCCATACTGTTACCTTAGGAGACCACAAGGGCTGCTGATGAAATTCGTTTGAAATGAATAAGCTCCACATTCTATAATTCTACGCACTAACTGCACCATTCAAATGAAAATGGGACTCATCCGACCATAACACATTGTTAATAAAAGTTAGATCATGTACAAACTTTTTCAGCAAGGATTGACAATAAGCAATTATTTCTTCATAATTCTTAGGTGTGAGAACATAGACAATATGAATATGATAGGTATGCAGATGGAGATACTGTTATATTATCTTCATAACTGTTGATTGAGAAATGTTGATAAGTTTAGCAATTTAGGTAGACATGATATGGCCATCAGCTGCAGCGATGCTTTCCCCTTTGTTAATCTATTCTTGTTGTAGTGAGGGCCGATCAAATTTGGCTTTGCCTTCATTTGTTCCAGTTTGTCCAAATTTTCAATTAGGACTCTTGGCTTATTCCTGCTGGAACCATCATGTTCATTAGGAATTTTTTGAATTGTTCTAAACCTTCGCAAAATAGCAGTTTCACTCCTTCCATTTTCATAATAAAGCTGAACAAGTAATACTTCTATACGCTGTAGAAACCGACTGTATGAGATGGTGCTACGTTTTGTTGAAAAAAATGAGGCATACTATGTGCTGCAGTAGCAATCCAAGATTTGGCAACTGTGGCAAACACATCAATGTAAGCAATGGAATTGACTCTGGCACTTGAAGTAAAAAAATGTTGAGGCATCACATCACCTTCATTACTAACAACCTCGAGAATCATCAATGATGCTGGAAATTTGGTTAGGCTGACTGTAGGTAGTTGTCGTATTAAATATCCATATTTCATTTATTTTCTATAATGTCATGAAGAAGTAAAATTTACGTTGCTTTCATTTTGGTCAAATAGTAATATTTAAGATTCACTTTTTTGAAACAGTTTAATGTGGAATATTATGCATTTAATGTTTGAAAATTTTATCAAATTTTATGGAAATATTTCGCCAATTTTGAGATTTCTCTTGTAAATTAATTTGGAATTAAGTAGGATTAAATTTCGATGATCTGAAATAAGCCTCAAGTAATTTGTTTGTCCATAACTCTCTTAGTTATAATAATAAATATTACAAAAAATTGTAATGTATCTACAATACAGTTGGAATTATAGCTGTAATTTTTAAAAAATTTTGCCATTAGTATAATGCCAACTGGAAGGAAATGCCTGTACTAAAAAGAGCAAATTAATAATCTATTAATAAGGTTACCATAAATATCGATGATTTATAATTACTATTATTATAATAAATATTATATTTACTTTCAATATTATAATTTATTGGTTTTATTATCAAGAACAAAAAATGAAAAAAAATTATAATGTTTCGTAACAATGTTATATTTTTTAATAGCTATGTTCCGATTAATATATATAAAAACTATGCATTTGTACATAATAATATGTTTTATGAAATACCAACTAATATATATATATATATATATATATATATATATATATATATTTAAACCAATTCCAACTTTCTGTTCAAAAAGCGATTAAAGAAATTTATTAATTAATAAATATTTATTAACTATTAATTTAAATAATTAATTAATAGTATTAAGAACACCAACATGGCTTTTTGAACTTTTATTTTCAGTACAATTAGAATTGTCTTTTGGACAACTCTCAGCAAAGCTTTCGTAAATCGACATCGTTCTAAATTGATGAATTTTAGTTAATGTTTGTTAATAAACAATTATTTGAACAATTTTTTTCATTATTTTCAGATTTTATTTTTAAAGTTCAAATTTTGTAATTTTAGTAATAATTTTATCTACATATTAATTTTATTTAAAAAATAATTTTATGTAAAGAAAGAACATTTATTTAATTTAAAACTTAGTTAAAAGCTATTTACTTTATTTAAATTTTGAATATGAAAATTTGAAACGATTTAATTTTTTTAAAATTTCTTAAATATCTTATGCTGTACTTTAAAATGCAAATTATACCCGAATAATTATTTATCGTGAACATCCAAAATATCAATTTTCCATCTGGCTGGGAGAAACACATTTCCAAATACTAAACTCAACATACAAAATTCAACAAACCAATTTCAACATACCAAATTTAAAATATTCCTCACAGATAGATTGCTTAATTGTTCTGAATTTTCTTTCAAATAATATGTCACAGATTTGAATTTATATGTCGAAATTCTGCTCGATCAATTAAGACTAAAATTTTAAGCAATGTATTTTTGCGTCAAGACGATATACACACAGAGAGAGAGTTTACAAGCTATTACGTATAATTGAAAAAGTATTGATATAAATAATATAACTTGTGTTAGGTTCGTGTTAATTCGCAGTTGAAAACTCAGTAGTTGACACTTTCAAAAACTTTGTTTTAATAACAACAAAATAACATATTTTAAACTAGTTTTTTAAATAAATTTCCGAGGAATACTTTTCATTTTTTTCTCACAAATCATTTATACAAAAAATAATGGATTATGGATACCGTTTTTCTAATTTTCTGAACATCTTCCACCACAAATTTTAATATGTAAATTTCAAATTTTATTAAAAATATTTTATTCCAAATTTATTAAGTTTGTATTATAATTTACAAAATTCTATATCAAAATTCATTTTCATTTTTAATATAAATTGTTTTATAAATTTTCATTTATTTATTATAAAAATTTATATTAACCTATTTTATTCTAATTGTAATGAAAGGAAAATTTTGGTATATTTTTCTCTTCCATTAACGTTATTGAATAATTAGATAAACAGATGAATAATATTTATTGAGAAACACGATAGACACCAGATTGTCATGCATATAATTAATTGTCACAACATTCACCGATAATAAGTATCTTTCTGACCAAATCAAAATGAATGAACTGAAATTGTCATATGGAATATTTTGTACATATGCTGATTTCCCTGTTTAGTCTGTTTCTAAACATTTCTTGGGTGAACTCGCAATGCAAGTGGTTTAGATGCGGTAGTTTGGTGGAAATTCGTCGGCGAGAGTGCCACGTGAGAAGGATTTCCAGTTCAGGCTAAACCAGAAAACCCGAACAGAATGAATAGTGATCTGGTTGGATGCGTCACACACAAACAATGGGAAATCAACTTGTAGATTTTTCCAGAGGCTAAAATCAGCATACTCAGAATTGTCCAGAATACTTTGGCATTGAGTAGGAACAATATAATTATACTATTTCGACATATGATGCCAGATCATGCTCTGTTGTTGGCAATTACCAATTACTTCTTTTGACTTTACCAAGGAGATGTTGGTATTTCACGGAGAATGTAATTCCCAATTACTCGTGTGTAACGCTGGATATCGCGAAGATTGTGAAAAGAAAATTCCTAAATATCCCACGCGATAAATTTGACGCTTTCTGCAGATTACGGCTGAATTTGAGAAGATGAGATCCAAGAACTGATAGTTTAATTAATTATTATTGACTTAATCAATAATCATTAATTTTCATATATATATATATTAGTAGCTGGTTACTACACTAATCATAAAAAAATTTTATATTTAATTTATGATATATTTTTAAATGTTTGGGAAAAATTTTAGTTAGATTTCAAATTCAAAAATTTATACGAGTTTCCCAAAATTCTCACAACTTGGTTTAATTAATTATTTAAATAATTACGTTTTTTGATTTGATTATTAGACAAATTGCGACGAAAATTGAATTATTTAAATATAAATAGCATATTTTCAACATTTTTACTTTTATTCTTTTTTTATTATATCGGCCATCTAGTACACACTGATATTCACTTTCTAACAAAAAATTAAATGAAGTGATTATTAATTTTAAATCTATATAATTTTCAGGATAGTCCTTTAAAGGCTGTGCAAATGTTATGGGTTAACTTAATAATGGATACTCTCGCTTCTTTAGCTCTAGCTACTGAACTTCCTTCCGAAGAACTTCTTGAAAGGGCTCCATACGGAAGAACTAAACCAATCATCAGTATTTCAATGATCAAGAATATTTTTGGTCACTCTGTTTATCAATTATTAGTGATATTTTTTATTTTAACCAACGGTACATATATATTTTTTGTAAAACTATTTCATATATATTATTTAATCCATTATTTTTAAAAAAACTAGAGTATTTAAATAAATTGAAAAAAATAAGAAAATAAATTTAAAATTTATTCAATTTTTAAATATATTTTGTGTAAACAATAATGGTAATGGATTTTTAAGTAAGTGGTAATATATAATGTAAACTTAAGAGCCTTGATATTAAATTTTAGATTATTGTAGGACAAATTATTATAATTAACGTATCTGGATCTTTGACTGAAGTCATGATTTGGTCTCTACAAATTACTGAACCTTTAATAATAATCATAAAAAAGTAAACAGATTCCTTGAAAAAACAGAAAAGAAGTGAAGAAATTTAATTATGGTTATTTATGTGTTCATTACAAGGATCATATCCATGAGAAAAATTTCTTTCTCTCTTCATATTTAATCCGTAGTTCCTCCAAGTCCTGATTCTATTTCTGGTAAAGTGCTTTTTCCAATTCGTCTTTGAACTCTTCCCTTCTTCCCATTGACTTTTCGGCTTCTAATCTTTTGCTTCTTCTCTGTCACTTCCACCTTGCAATTGCAACACCAATTTGAAAGTTGATCCGTGCTGAATATTGTAGTCGGAAATCTTGAGGTTATATTTTAATTGTTTTCCATCGAAAAGCAGTCTTTTTTGGACTGTAACTCCTTCCTTGCCTTCTATTTTCGCTTTGACCTTTTCAATAGTTTCATTTGACTTGATGTCCTTCTCCATTAATACTTGGACGAAAATCTGGATACTTAGAAGGTGTCTCAATCCTGGATCGGTGTTTTCATCAATCTTCTTCGCATCGATCTCACACATATCATTATCATTCAACAAACTCCTATGGACGACTTACAACCTTGTACTTCGCCCGATTTTAATAAGGTGTAACTTATCACTTGAAACTTGTGAACATATTGTACAACACTACCCCAGGGATAGCTCTCAAGGCTAAGTAATCATACCAAGCTCTAAAAAGGTCACTGCTGATCTCAAAATCAATCAAACTCTCTCACACAACATTCATCTTTAAAAAATTCATCCCACTGTCACTCAAAACATTCTCCATCAAGGGGAAGAATTGTGAAGCTCACATTTAAACCGATGATCCAGAAAACCGACTACCAACACCAGAGCACCGCAACCACGCTCTGTTACCATAAATGGTGTTAGCAAAGCGAGCGCAGCGCTTTCGCAATACCCCGGCGTTGTTGTGAAGTCTTTGTGTAGCGAGGTGGTAGGGGATAATTTGACCTCATCTGAGTAGCGGCTACTACCGATATCTCAACAGCAACTTTCTTCATTACATTACATCTCTGAGAAAGTTTAGATACATGTAAAAAATAGTTAATTATTTTTATTAAAAGATTTCAATGTGTTTAACATTTGCTCATAACTTAAAATAGAATTATATTATATTATATTATATTATATTTGTTGTATTATATTAAATTATATTATATTTTTATTATATTAGATAATATTGTTTAATTTTATGTTGTTTATATTTTCAAATAGATAAGTTATTCGATGTCGACAGCGGATGGATGAGGCAAGCCCCCAACCACCATTATACATTAATCTTTAATACGTTTGTTATGATGACATTATTTAACGAGCTCAATTGTCGAAAGATTCATGGTCAGAGAAATATTTTTAGTGGTCTCAGAAACAATCTTATTTTTTTATTTATATGGTGTTCCACTTTTATTGGTCAGGTAAATTGAGAATTCAAATATGATGATAGTTAAAGTTTCTTATAGATTTTAATTGTTCAATTTGGTGGCTATGCAATTTATACTCGAAAACTTGAATGGGATCAGTGGGGCTGGTCAATCTTTTTTGGAGTGGGTAGTCTCATATGGGGACAAGTAATAAACATTTGTAAAATCCTTTAAAAAATTATGACTATTATTTTAGTTATTTAAAAACTAAAGAATTTTAATTTTTGTTATTATCAAAAACCAATTAATGATAAAAAGAATTTATATTTTTTTAAAATTTTGTCATTAATTAATGAATCTAAGTATAACTTATTATATAAAATAAATAAACAACAGAAATTTGATAAGATAAAATTTGATTTTGATAAAATGATGAAATAAAATATTTAGTTGATCAGAATATTCTCTCTCTCTCAATAATATCATTTAAGTATTTTAGAAACGTCCACTTTCGTTTCCTTTTTTTCTTTGAAAAGTCAATTTAACATGAAACATTTTATTTAACGAAATACTCGAATACAATTATAATAAAGCATCGGGTCCTTGTTCATTTTCCTCAAAAATAATGGGTCTGTTCTGTTTGGATGTCACTGATTTCTATCCCAAGAAGGACCAGTAAACTGTTTTGTCCCTGCCTCTTTCCCTCATTCCAAAAATGATTGCCCAATTCTTCCGGCAAAGACAATTTACACTCTCAACTTCTTGTTGTAGTGCGCAAACCGAATGGTCTCTTCTTGAACTTGTCTCTGAGGTTCGAGTAATCGTCTTTGAATTTGAGACCAGATTGTCACTTTAAACTTGAATGTCTTCTTTGTTGCTGCCGCTGCACTGAAGCCACGAATTAACGCCACAGAAGTAACGAATTTTTAATTTTTTCATGATGTTTTCAGATGTTAAAAAATCAATACAGAATAAGTTACAAATTTTAATAAATATCACTATAGAAAGACATCGGCCTTTAAAGTAGTATAAAGAATAGAGCCAATTAATTGTTAGTTTATTTGTGGTCCATTAGGAAGTCATAGTCTTTAAAATGATCTGTAAAAGCTTCAATACCATTTATCATGTGATGCATATGATCATGGCAACTAGAAATTAAATGACATCAGAAAGAGCAGCAGAATTGAAAATTGAGACAGTACATAAAATAAATCTTTAATAAGACTCGTAGCTGATCTTAGAGGAAATTCGTGATGAAAGTATTGGTAAAGTATTCTGTCATCAAAAGTATGCTGCTGGAAACATCGTTGAATAAAGTTTGTTAGAAATCTTGAAGGAAATATAGTTATAATATATCAATTTTCAGTTTCGCAGAGTCAGTCCTAGGGAAGAAGTATCACCCAAAGAGGTTTCTTTTTGACATAACAACTAAAACCAAAAATAAAACCGCAGGTTATTTTGCAGCACTTATGAAATTTTCGAGAGCCTTGTGAGACCGAATTTATTTAATTTTGTCTATTAACAACACCATTCCGTCATCACAGAAAAAGAATAGAAAATGTTCATCGTCATTTAACGGATTGAACAGCGCATTTTTTCAGAACACGCAACTCGCATTGACATGTCTAAGGTACGTTAAAACTGTAACAATTGAACTTTTCATGGAGATAACTTTACTTTTTTTATAAAAATTGACAAGTTGAGATGTGCTGCCACAGTCATTTTGGGCAATTACTGAGCATTAATTTTAGGCAAAGCACGCAAAGCATGTTCTTCAGTGCATATGTCTTTTGCCACTGTATAAATTAGCATAATTTCCCCAAAATCCATCTACATACCAGCTGGAATTTTATCATCTGTTGAGAAATGTTGAAGATTGGTGGAACTGGTGATTACGAATCATCTAGGTTTTTCTAACTCGTGATTTGTTCTCTTGAGTTAGAGTAAATTTTTCTTCTAGCGTAGCAAACTCGAATATTGTAATTATTTGTATCACAAAATTATTTATTACTGAAGCAAACATTTAGAAATATTGGATTGTCTCTAAAGTTTTCTTTTAATCCTTCATTGTCTCGTATATATTAAGTATTTTTCTTAGAGTTCTTATACCATCATTCTTATTAATTATTATTGTAATTCTGTTCATTGGCGTTTGAACCGTACTTCACAATCATACCTCGTATATCGTGTCGCTCACAAATTATTTAAGATAGTTGCTAAGAATACCACATGAATTAGTTTTCATGCAGATTAATGCTAGTTTTGTATAAGTTGATAATTAATAATCATAACATATTATTCTTGCTTAACCCTTCATCTACTGACGGTACTTATAAGTACGAATCATGTTAAAACCATATATCACAACATATAACTTATATTCTGATGGTGCGTTTTAGAAACAGTCTTTTAACTCTACTTTTTCATGATAGATGGCAGTAGTTGTTCTAGGCTGATGAATTTTGCGAGGAAGAAAGCTATTTTCGAGCGGACATTGTGTTCAGTAGTTCATAATGCAGTAGATATAGGGTTAATTAAACCCATTAAAAATTAACAATTTATTGATTAATACGCATTCATGTATGCATGTACAATACTGTTCAACCGATTGTCGAGAGGATTTAAAACTTTATTCTAACAAATTTACATTGTTGTATGACTTAGTAATTTACATTTGGCCTTTTTTGATTCATAAAAATATTTGCATTAAAAATCATTATTCCCAATGTTACTAACATTAAAGAACAACTTGTACGTGTCAACAATAGTTGTCAATATTCAGTATTTTTACCTGTTGGATAATTTTATTGTAATTAAAGTTTTTAAATATATGGAATATAAACAATCATACTATATATAATTTATATTTATATAAACGTCTGATTTTACAAGTTCAGGCAAGTATGCTATTAAGATTAATCATTTCAATGTTTGACATAGCGAATACCTTCACCCGGATTTGGATCAACGTTCATCCCCAGTATACTCTGACATCTTCCATCACAAATACGAAGTTGTCAAGACCTATAACAATATAAATTTAGAGTATTTTACAAATCTAATGAATTTTCACTTATAATTTAACTATTTTTGATTAATAACAACAATTAGGAAAAATAGTTTTTTGAATTACAAATTGTTTATTACTGAAACAAACATTTAGAAATATTCGATTATCCTGAAAGTTCTGTTACACATGCGGAAAGTTTCGCTTTTGATAATACTCTTTTAATCCTTCAATGACCCATGTACCTGCTGTAATTTTCATAGAATTCTTATTGAATAATTTTTTGTTTAATCATCAGTGAAAATTAACCCTTTGAGTCACGAATTATTTTCCCTTTGAATATTTATATAAAATATTTTTTTTAGTTTGTAAGGGGTTTTTCAATAACATAGTTTTACAATGTTTGGTATCCAGTCGTCAATAAAAAATATATAGGATGTATCATATATAATACATAGTGGTCAAAAGACTGTAAATGTTCCGAAATGTAGAAAGGAGTGAAACGAGTTTATACATAAAAACACTTTATTTCTTGTGTTATTCTGTGAAGTAGTTTCAGGATCAGTCCAATTTCTATTGAGTAAGATCAAAATTTCAAACGAAAAATCACTTTTTGGTAAAAAATCTACAAAAACACTGAACGCACATTTACTCCGACGACTGTCTCAATCATATCTCCAGACAAATGTCATTTGTGTCACATGGTGATGATGTAATGATGCGTACCATCTATGAAAATATTCGCAAACATTTATAGAAATGATACACGGTGAGCATTTTGGTCAAATTATTCTAACTTCCATACTACAGCACTTAGAACACGCATATCACGTATGATATAAGGTGAACGAAAGGGTTAATAATCAAAGAACAATTTATAAATTCAAACTTTACTGGAAACTTGATCTTTCAATAATAGATTCTCAAAAGGACATTTATGATAAATAAGGCCAAGATTGTATAAGTGGTTTGAATTTAGTGATATGAGTCGTTTTGATCAACTGTTAAAGTTAGATGATGAAGACTTGCAGACTGCTTTGGATCTGAACTTAGTAAACTTAACTCATTGGTAAATGAACGATTTATCGTCATCTTTAACGATTTGAAATTCGTTAACTAGAAGCTACTTCAAGATCTATAGAAGGTCACCAAAGTCCAAGCTTCAATAACCATATAAAAATTTCCATAAAATTTTCAACATTCCAAAGAATGACAAGTCTCTATAGTTTCCATAAAAAATATATTTTTATTGTTTGTTTGAAAAAAAATTTTATTTTAATTAATTAGTTTCTTTACTGTATACATAACTTTGATCGTGACCGGACGATTCCTCACATGACATTTGCCCACGCAGACATTTACTCACATGAACGTTTACTCACATGACATTTGCTCACACAGACATTTACTCACACAGACTGGAACCAAATTTGATATTATTAATGAAATTTATTTCAGATTTTTAATTTTTTACCATTAATTTGGTAAATTTTATCACTTATTTAACAAGAATTGTACTTATAAGTTTATTTATTTTAATAAAAAATAAAAATTATTTATTTTTGTCTCTCTGTAAAACGAGTAGAAATTCTCGGACATTTGTCGGTATCATTCGTACGACTTTCATTAGAAAATAGATTTTTCTACTTATCGAAAATAAAAATATTTATTTTAATTAATTAATATTAATTTGAAGTAAATTAATTTTTTACGAATAATATCTAAAACAAACAAATAAATTGGTCTGAGTGACCAAAAAACTGTGTAAATATAACCTGATAAAGATCAAGTAAATGTATTCTTTTTTTGCTAAAAAAAGGAAATCTTTGTAATTAATATTAACAATGACAGTTTTATTTAGTTTTTAGAATCCGTGAATATGTTGAACTAGATTTAAAATAGATATAAAGGCAATAAAATTGTAAAGAAAATAAGAAACAAAATCATGCTACCCAAAAGATAAAGAAAAATTATAAAACTAATTTCAGAACATTAAATCTTTAAGCCAACGATAAATTTATTTATATTAAAAATGAGCTTTATCCATTTTCAAATATATTTTGATTGGTTAATCATTATTTTCAACTCATCGATGAACGTCTAAATTGTTAATTACGTCATTCGGCCTTCAAATCAATGTTCAAACAGCAGTCACAACCACCTCATAGAGAACGTTTTGATTAGCATGACTTCAAGTGATCGATTAAGTAATTATATGTTTATATTTATAAATAATTGAATCAAAAACTTATAACTTATCTAACAATGGAGGTTGATCCGTCGAAATTTATAGTCGTTTATGAATGTCATTAAATTTTAGAATATAACATACTTTCGCTCAGAATGTTGAACTTAATTTTAACATCACTAGTAAATGGTATGTAAATTATCCAGAAGTCCAACCGATCCGCAGAATCTGTTTGAGACTATTTTGTAGGCTCTTTAGTTTTGCTATGAACTTAAACGTTAACTAATTATATGATATTTACCAAAGGAAAAAAATATTAGTCATTTATAGTTTTAAAAGGATGTTATATAAGTAAAATTCGACACCAAAATGTACACAGGAAAATGCATTTTGAAATTTGTAGGTATATAAAATCAGAAAATGGTCAATATGTTAATTAGTTTCTTGCAAATTCTTAAGTTTCTGTTAGATTGTTAAATAGTCCAAAACATTTCGGATATTTTTGGTGGAAATTTAATTGTATTTTATTTATAACTGTTCATGACAATTCCGGGAATTATCTGACCGGTTCTTCGCAGAATTACTCGGTTCCACGAGCCAGCAATGATCGATCACTTTTATCTTCAGTGAACGAATATTTGTTTCATAATCGTGAGATAAAAGTCAACGGTGATGAGACTTTGAATTATGTGTAACATTTGAAATTATCGATATCCGACTTCGGGATTGTCTCAAAAATTGATTCTTGCGATCTCTCGCGATCGAATGTTTTTGAGATTTGACCGCGTAACTCTGTTTCTTATTATTCGTGATTAGTCGAGTTTGTTTAGAACAGTGATTCCTAAAGTGGTCCCTGGGATCATTCAGGGGGTCCTTGGAAAATTAAAATTGATTTGGAGGTCCCTGAGCAATGTCAGGGGGTCCGCGCAAGGTTTAATGTAAAATAAAAATATTTTACCACATTAATTTATTTGGAAGTTAAAATAAATAACAATGAATAAATTATTATCGATTTTTACGTCCTAAGTAAAAAATATATGCTTTGCTGAATTTGTGTAT
>MQRK01229153.1:21701-35239 GCA_001938485.1 Girardia tigrina
CAGAGCTAATTTTTGAAAATGGTTGTCAGATTCGTGATCAGCACCATCGAAATACCCAGGAACAGTGAAAAATGTTCTTGTAACAGACAAAAAGTTAAAATTTGTTGTACAGTGTTATTGCCATTATATATTTTTTTCTTCCAAATGATGTATTAAAAGGGCCACAAAAATAATAATAATAGTAGGGGAAGCTGTCATTTTTATTAGCGTTTCATCAGTGGTTGAATTTTGTGTCAGTTCTTTTCTTTCCTTAATAGTATCTTCCATGTCTTCTTGAACGTTAATGTTCATCTGGTCTGATTTTTCATCTGTTTCATTCTTTCTTTTCGCGTTGTTCTTCTCAACAGCATTTCTTATTCTATTTAAAAATTCTATCCTAGTTTCACTCACAAAGTCCTGAATGCATTTTCGGACAAATTCGTTATTTACAATCATTTCTACAGGCCATCTAAATTGATGACGTAGTTCCTCATATGCAATATCTCTAATCATTTCGGCCGAGTTCTCCTCCCCTCTCTTTTGGAAATGATTAAATACAGCCGTCATAAAGGATTGTTTGTTTTCAATCATCTTCTTTTTAACATCTCTTTCAATTGTCTCTTTTTTGTAATCTCTTGTTGGCTCTGGAAGTGTCCGGCTGAAAACAAGCGCTTCCTGAGCGATTTCCGAGATTTGTTCTTGCATGTGTGAGCGAAACACTGGGGTAGAGTTCGGCACATATTTTTGTAATGCACGAATCGCAAGAGCCTCAAATTGACTTTGGTCAACAAGATTTCTACATCTTGCTTCCTATCCAATGAATCTTTCAAAGTTTGAGGAATGGGCTTTTTCTTGCAAAAGAGTTTATACAGCACCAATCTCCTGATTTCTTCCTTCAAATTTTGGGTCTTTCATTATTGTTCTTAAATCTTTTTTGAAGTTGGGAATTTGATATGCTGTAATATCATCTCTCTTTTTCTTCTTATTAACTTTCTTTTCTGTTGTTTGATTTTTTTCAATTCTCGGTTCATTATTCTTTATGTCTTGTATCTTTTTCTGTTATTGTTGTATTTGGCGATCTTCTTTGCGAATCATCTTTCTGACTTCCGAAAAAATGTAACCAAGTCTGTTCATCATAATGGTGTTAATTAATCGCTTTTGTTGTAAGAATGCATCTGTAATATTAAAGGCTTCTTTTAGTTTCTCCATGAGTTTGTTGTTGTTTTGCCCCATATAACATTTACGTAGCTCCATCAGTAGTCGATCCACCGTAACAATCATAGGGTGCCCGAAATTATGGCATAATGTACTGACTGGTCCAAATATACGTTGATTTTTTTTATAATTTTGTGCATGAGATTGCCCATTTGCACAGAAGCTAGCAACTTCAAAGAACACAAAATTATTCATCAGAGTGGCGAGTCTGCTTTTCGAACTTTCTATACTTCTTATGATTTTGCTGTTTGCTGCCTTCTGGCATATAAACTTTTCACGCAGAAGATCAATCATCTTGTGTCCTTTTTTGTTGAGTTCCAGACTTGCATTGAAAAATGCTTCAAATGGGTTTGTTATTTCATTGGAGACATTAGATATTCGAGAGTTGTTTTCCTGTTCTTTTTCGTGGATATAGTTGTTATATTGAGGACAAATATAAAAGTGAATATCAATAAGTGAAAATTGATTAGGGTTAAGTGTGTGTTGTGTTTTTTCGTTGTGTTTATTATATTAATCATGTTGTTGTTGTGTTTTGAGTGCTTGTTGTGTATGTTGTTGCTGAACGTGAATTGCTTGTTGTGCTCGTCTTAGTTGTTGTGCTTGCAATTGTTGTTTGTTTAGTTGTGTTTTTTTTAACTGTAACAATTTAACCATATCAGCATAACTAGAATGAATATCAGGACTGGATGGATGCAATGTAGTCACTGTAGCAGCTAGAGTACTACTCTTTCCATCAATAGCTGCTTCAACCCAATAAAAGGGAAAAGGGTCGCCGCTTGACGCAGAGACCAGCACGCGAGGGGAGGGTGCCGTCGGTAAAGTCGGGGGCAAAGCCCCGAGCTGCCCGCCGTATGCGAAAAAAATTTGGAAAATGCGTAGGTGTATGTCAAAAATTTTGTTGTTTTTACAATTAATTTTAAAACATTTTACACAGCATAAATTTCAAAGTTTCTCAATTTAATTAATAATTTATTAAATTTAATTAATTCAAGAGAATTTTGACAATGGTGACAAGAATTAGTTTAATCATTGTTATCAATTTTATAAACAGATTTAACATGAAAGATGCAAGTAGTACAGAATATTTTTTGGTTTATTCCAAGTCCAGTAGAAAAGGCTTTTACTGAAGATTGCAGAGAAATCTTACAAAAAGTACAAGAATTCTCTATCGGATTATTTGGAATTTTTCCTACAAAAACACATTCTTTACAAAAGAGTTTTTCATTTCTGAAGATAAAGAATTCTAACGAAGAGTTATTACTACTGTCTACTATTTTCTTATATTTCTCACAGTTGAAATAGATCTTATCTATCGACTTGTTGTTAAAAAGACAATTTTTGCAGTGAGATCTCGAATCCTTCCCATTAGAAACTTCTATTCTACTTTCTATACTTATTTTATTGTTGCATCTTTCGTAAGAAGAAAGTTCTTTGGAGTCGATCACTATCAATTCAGAAGACGATTTAGATAGTTTTGTCTTGGAAATACAAGATTGACAGAAAAATTCAGATGAGTTGTATTAAGTCTTAAGAATTTCAGATTAAGGTAAATAATTTACTCGCAGACAGAACATTTAGGAACAGTAGAAATGTTTTCGATTTTTAAATCAAACATAGAAGGATTATTCTCCAGTCTTTTATCGATTTCACCAGAGAAGTCGGACAGATTTTTCGTCGGTTGATTAGTCGATAGAAAATCAATATTGAACAAAATGCTAAAGATTGGATTATAAAAAATATCCTTAAGAAATTTTAATTGGTCGTCCATCTTTTTCGTTTCAATTTAAAAAGAAAAATATACATACCAATGTTCACATTCCGATTTAAGATCAAAATTTTTTGTTGTTGACAAAATTAGAATACGGCTTTTTCAATCAATATGGTCATAAAGTAAAAACAACTCATTATAAAATGGTACATTGTATGGAGCATCGATTCTCAAATCACACAAACATAGTCAGTTTACCGGAAATTGCTGTGTTTGATATCTTTGTCTTTGTATCATCCTGCTCATCAGTTTTGTGGATGGTATTGTGCAGCAATCATTGAAGGAACTCCAACGAACATCTCCGCTATCATTTGTTGAATTGTGTTCCGGCCCGGAACACAACCCTTACCCGGAATTTCCAGGTATTTATCGCTTGATAATTCGCATAATTATTCTTGTTAAAGAAATTAATAAAAATAAAAGATTTTAAATAAAATGTTTAAAAATACGATAAATTATTTAAAAATATTTTTTGTTTACGACATTTTAGATACACAATATTTTGAATCGAGACATTTTTGACCCGCGACATTTTGACTACGCGATATTTTTATTTGTGACATTTAGACCGTGACATTTCTGTCGGCGACATTTTGACGTGCTACGGAGTTATAGAAACTTTTACGGGTGATGAATGAGATAAATCAGGAGTTGTATACTTTGATCTAATCGTATCGAATCTATATAATATAATAAGGCTGTAATAAACCGGTATAATAATAGTAGGTCTGTAAATAGTTATGAAGGGGGTTCTGTATAAGAGTGTTGATAAATCACAATTATAAACAGTAGAAAAAATCGAATATAGATTTATTAGTGTAGCCAGCATGGTTAATATAAAGCACTTAATTTATAATCAATGAACGAAGTTTTAAGTTTATGTAGGTGGTGTGGGTCGTGACGTCAATCTATATCTCCGGGTGGCTGCCAATTGTCTGCATGAACCAGAAAAGTGAATTCTCAGTCATGGTCGTAAACGGCGAGTGTGTAAATCCAGAGTAACACGTGTATATTGTAAATATATCTTCATTCCCTAATGACATTGATCTGACCGGGAGCCTCTCGTCTATCCTGGTCTACCGAATCCGATGGCTGTCTAATTCTGCACTGTTTACAGATGTAGAGCGAGCAAGCGAGTCCGATCATCTCATACAGTAGTGTGAATAATTATCAGGAGTTTTTGCTGAACTCTGAAAGCAACTGGGGACTCAAGAGTCTTCAAAGATGTTGTAACTAAAGGAGGGTTGCGACAATAAAATCTCTATTTTGCTATTTATAAAATAGTCATACAAACCCAATATTATATAAAATAAAAAAGGAGAGATTCCTGGTTTGTGTATTTATCAATCCTTTGAACACCTCTTACTTTTTTTATTTCAATAATAAATTCCTAATTTGCTCTAAGTTGGAAATCATCAAAATCTTAAGATCAGTACTATCAAAAGAGCATCAACCAAGAATGGAACGCAAATTGAAAATAAAATTATCAAAAACCAAAATATCAAGAAACTTAGTACAAAAAACAATTATATCAAAACTTAATTAATTAACAAAAAACCAATGATTATTTAAATGAACAAATAAGAGGTACAACTTATGAACAATGCAAAAAGATAATGAAATGCTAAACTTGATGCGGCGATTTTGTGTGGAGATCACTAAAGCATTGAATTTATCTGTAAATAAATGTTTCGGCCTCATTTTTCTTCTCGATGTCCATGGGTGAACTTTAGCGGCGAATTGGTCTGGCAATTCATGAAACGATATTTTTTTGTCGAAGAACCGAACCGGAGCAGAGCACGTCGTACTTTATATTTCATGGCAGTTTTCAAATTATTTAGGAATATCAGCCCTTCGAGGATCTACAGAGATCATCAATCAACGGTGTCACAGAGGTAGCAAAAAATTACAGAAGAGCCAAGATCACGCAAAGATAGTACACAAGTTTGCATGTATTTCTCGACATTGCGTCAGCATCAGTGTGTTTTTCACCCTTCCGTTATGCCATTCGCATGTTTAACCAACTAAGGAAGTTTATCGAAGTTTGGAATCGTGGAGTTATTGGGTTCTTCGTTGTCATCATGAATGTGATGGCATTATGGTCCGTTCTAAGAAGAAACCTCTTTCCGTGTAAGAAATGTTTGAAGTGTTGGGTGAAGTAATATGTCACCAATAATTCCTTTCTTTTAAGACAGTATCACACTTTATGTTTTTTCATCTGGTGGGATCCATATGCAATTACCTTTTGCCTTCCGCATGCATCCTTCTGAGACAGTACTGCTCAGATTGTATCAAAACTTGCATCTGTATCCAATATAAACTCATTTTCAAAATCTGGATATAGTAGGATCTGTGTTTTTGTCATTTTGTCTTTATTTGCTGAAATTCTTCGTCACACTCCTTTCTTTATGTCAATTTTTTATCTTTATTTTTTCCACATAACCCCATCCAGTATTTGTGAACATTTTGCATAATCCTTCAAAAATTTTATATAATAGTTCGTTAGCTCTAGGGAACATCTTAAATGTTGAAAATGCATGAGGCATTTTGAAATTTGTCGATTGTTTGAATTTTTGTTTTATCCGTCTCTATACCATCTTTGCTTACGAAATATCCGAAAAATTTTGTCTTTTCTACCAAGAATTGACACTTCTCAAGATTTATCTGAAGGTTCGATTCTTTAATCTTTTGAATATGTGTTTTATTCATCTCAGATGTTTTCTTTTTTCGTTTGCGAAGATTATAATATCGTCCAGGTATACAATTGCTTCTTTCTAGTTGAATTTTCTCAGCAACCCGGTCATAACCTCTTCAAATGTCGCTGGGCAGCTGGAATTCCGAATGGAATTCTTTTAAAACAATATTGGCCGTCTTTTGTCGAAAATACTGTTTTTTTTTAATCGTTCTCCAATTCAACTTGATGATATGCACTCATCAAATTGATCGTGCTGAAGTATTTCAATCTATTTAATGTATTTAGCATGTCTTCTACATTTGGCATTGAAAATATTGGTCTGTTTGTGACTTTTTAATTTTCAGAATTTAACGCATACTCAAAAATCTTTCTTGTCTTTTTCCATACGCATACTAGCCGTTATTTCCATCGAGAACTACACTTTTCGATGGTATTACTGTCCTCATAATTCTTGATAATATCATCCAGTTTTTCCTCGAAGTGTTTCAACTGTCGGTCCTTGTGTTTTAATTTTATTTTTAGTTAGTGTGGTCTTCCCGATTTAAAAATATGTTCACCGTAACTATCGTTTTATATTCTATTAGTAATTTTATTAATAGTTCATCTATCTTTTCTGAATATTTCCTTATTTTCTTAAGTCTGTATCCGTCAGTTAAAGTATCGCGTATTACCAGCACTCCATCGTATCTTGTTTTAGTTTTATTCTGGATTTATTAAGAAAATCCATTCCTGCAATCATTTCGGGGTCAAATTCTTTTGCAACGATAAAATCGACTTTTCATGTATTCTTTGTATCTTAATCTTTAGTTGTACTATTTCGTAGTTTAAAAGTTCCGAGTCATTAGTACAGTTTATACGTATTTTTGTCTCCTTTATTTTGACATTTTTCATATCTTTGAGTACGTGTACTTTAATATCATTGACTCTAACTCCTGTATCCAACAGACATCATGTTTTGATATTCTTAATTTAGAATTCTACACTAGGTCACCCTTTCAGTTCTTCGCATTATATTTTAAACTAGGATATTTTCTTTATAAATGTGATTCTTTCTTCATCTTTTCCTGCGATCATACTGTCATATTTCTCATAGGGTATTTTATTTCCATGAGGAATATTTTCAACAGCATACCATAGACAACATACAATCATACATACACACATGTTCATTATCAGCACGTTAATTTTATTTACATTTTTATAATTCAATTAAAAACAATTAAATACAAATAAGAAATCAATAACCAGAAGATCATAATAAATTTATGTTTATAATATTAAATCTCATAATTAGCACTAAAAGAAACCTAAAATATTAAATAATTTTTTATATCAGGAAATTCATCCATCGATTATATCTTTTATTATTATTTATAATTATGCTTATTTATAGATAACAAAACAGATTTTTGAAAACAAATGTTTTCCGTTGCATTTTACAAAGTCACTCGAAGTATTTCAGATTCAATGAAATTATTAAGAACTTCAGTCGGTGATTTTAAGGGTTTGTGAAAAACCCAAACTCCATTTTGACTCAATGATGGGAAATTTGCATTGACATATTGAGCAACAGCTTCTTGACCACAATTCCTGTAATTAATACAGTGGTGCTTCATTAATACGCTATCAGCATTCAAAAAAATCGGATAGCGCGAGCGGACTCCCTGTCGACACATCAAAAAAGATAATGATGTGTCCCTAGATGACTGAGACTGGGAACAGTATCCGCAAGTGTTGTGAGGTTGGTGATCGGACTGAAGGGATCCCTCCGTTGGATTATTGACCCATCTCAGAGTATGGTTTTCAAAGATATTATATTCTATGTTTACCCCGGGATCACAAACCAAAAGAAGACATGTCCGATTGCAAGATTTCACCTAAAATTAAGAAAAAAATTAAACACAAAATATGAACTGAATATATATGAACAATGTTCAAAATATTTTAATTATTATCATGATCAATAATGCACAAATAATATTTAAATTAACAATTATCGATAATCAATGATAGAAATAGTATATTGTAAAAGTTAATCTATTCAGAATTTACCATTTTTGTAACAATTTCCAATTATCGTCTCAAAATTTTTTTATTTACATAAATATTTGATGAAGGAAATATAGTGGCGCATTTAAACAAATTTTGTACATTATTTATTTATTATTTATAGAAATTATTTAAAATTATCAATTTTTTATCAAGTCAAATTATTATTTGATTTTCTGAAAATTTACAGAATTTTTTTGAAAGTATTAATTTATTTAGACAATAATAATTGTGTCAAAAAAAAATAATTTTTTTAAAATTAAACATGATATATTTGTGGTGCTTTTATCGATATCACAAAAAATTTTAGTGTATAAAAAGCAAATTAAATGATTAAATATTAATTATAAAAAACTCTTGTTTAAACGCGAAAAAAATGTTTACTTTTCGAATTAAAAAAAATTTTACGTCGTTTTACTCGCGTTTTACCTTCTTTGTTTTTACATGGGACTGCAACCAACCGGCGAATCTTTCCATTAAACTAGGAGGTTAAAAGCACATTCACTGGGGTGTCGTTTAGGGCAAGGTCTTTTGAGCGCACACGAAAAGTCCCAAGCAAATCACATGGATGGGTGCTTTCAATTTTGAGTGATCATTTGGGTTATGAGAAAGTTATCTGCAAGATAAATTTTTATTTAATTTTCTGTTTTACAATTCCTAATTTATGAAAAATCATTTCGTTTTATGTATAATAATCCTTATTTCTATAAATTTATTTCATTTAATCCTTAATAATCCTAATTTATACACAATTCTTTCATTTTATTCCCAAAAATTCTAATTCAATACAAATTATTTCATTTAATTCTTAATAATTTTAATTTATAAAAATTTATGCCACTTTATTCCTAAAAATCCTAATTAATAAAAAATTATATCATTTTATTCTAAAAAACCATGTTTATACATTTTTACAACAACGTAATAGATCGAAAAACACTGTATTTCGAATACCTACCAAAAATTCATAAAATTATGACAAATATAAAATTTATAAATGTCAATTTGTTTTATAAATAAGGGACAATGTATGGGTAATCACAAATTTATTTTTTTTTGAAAAATGATTAAATAATCATTTAGATATTTATTTTTTTAATTGATTTATGTTTGCCAACGTAATTACACAATTCTGAACAAAATTTCAGTTCAATCGCATCCTGGAAAGCGAAGGAAAAATCTTTCAGTAATTTCTTTATACACATACAAATTGAAAAATTAAAATCGTGATTTAAAAAAATCATAAACAAAACAAAAATATTTGAAATAAAATAAAGATATGTGTTTAATATTTCATTATTTTTACAAAAAAATAGATAGAAACCATCCGGAAACCGGTATCAAAGAAACCTAGATTTTATTATAATTTTTTAATTCAACAGTAATTTTTATAACATGACCCTAATTATTTGTATTGCATTTTTTCCTCAAAAATTTATATATCATATCCGTTAAATAATTTCTGTATTTCTACTTTCTTGATGTTTATTTCGGTAATTTTTGCGATTTTATTATTTCATATAAAACTAAAAAAAATAAAAAACATAACCGAGACTTTAAAAATAAAATTGATTTGTTTTAATTATTTGTTGTAGTTCTTGTTGCGTCAATACAAATAGAATTGTTATTATTAGTAATATTTGAAAAATATGACCTGGGGCTTCAAAACGTGCGGTCCCAATGAGGCAATGGTTGTTTCGGGTGAATCTTTATCTTATTTTAATATGATAACTGATAAATCTCTAACATCGAAAAGGTTTCTTTCATAAAAAGCCTCGTTTGATTACTGGTGGCAGTATTTTCGTACTGCCACTCATCCAGAGAATCGATATTTTAATTTTGATGGATGAATTTGACGAAATTGAATGATTTTATTGTGATAAAAAGAATTTCGCTGAATATTATGACTCTGAAGATCGAGAGTCCACGGATTTACACACAGCTCGGTGTGCCGATCACCGTGACTGGAGTGGCACAGGTCGTGTTGTTATTGCATGCAGTGTTGATTGATTTATTTTTGATAATTGACTCAATAAATTTCGGCTAATCTTTGTTGATCCCCCGGGTGTAGTTACTTATATAAAAAATATAGAAATACGACAATATATAAAATATTATAAGCAAATCAGGAGAAATATTTAAAAAATTTTTAAGGTAATCTAATCCAAAGCAAATATTTACACCATTTTCAAGTTATTAGTATAATTTTTAAATATTTAAAAACGAATATAATTTTTTTCATTTTAACTTGAGAATTTTTCATTTTTTGAAATATTTTTTTTCGTTTTGAACTGATTTCAAATGTAAATTCAATTTTTAAAAACACTTATTTGTTTTCATTACTTTTTATTTAAATATAAATATTTTTTGCTCCGTATTTCTAACTGAAGTCATCAATATATTTTGAATTCGAGAGAACACTTACGAGGGTCAATGATAATTATGGACAATGCAAGAATCCACAGGAGAAGCGATCTCGAGGGAATTATTTTTGTGTTTGATTTGATTTTTAAATTCTTATCTCCCTATCGCTATATGCTCAATCCCACAGAAAATGTTTTTTCAAAGATTAAGACATGTGTAAGAAGTTTACTTGGATTCGATTTTGGGGATTAAAGAACTAAAATAATATAATTGGGAATGTGACATGAGCGGTAACAATAGAACGATATGACAGTTAAAATATATTTTGAAATGTTTATTAGTTTTATTTTTTGGTGATATGATAAATATTCTTAATATTATTTTTCTTTATATGGTCTGTATATTTTAAAGTAAGACTTGGAATTAAGACACGAATGTAAGCAGTAGTAGTTGAATAACATAAAAAGCAAAAATATTTACTTTTAAGTAAAAAAAGTAAATATGAAATGAAATACATAAATTTTTATAAATATTTATATTTTATAAAATGAAAAAAATAATATTCTTTTTTAAATATTAAAAATTATGCTATTGATTTGGAAAACTATATTAATGGCTTTGAAATGGTATATATATTATTGAGTCTTATGAATGCAAGTTTAATATTTTGAAAATATAATTCGATTAAAGCTTCCTTTATATTATTTTTGACATGTTTCGATGCTTACATACATCATCATCAGCAATATTTGGAAATTTTTTATTTGAATAGTTGAATTGTTTTAGTAATATGATTTTAAAATGTGTATTAATATTAAAAGAAAAAAATTTTAGTAAATATTTTAATTTATTAAAGTATTATTGGGTAATAATGGCACAAATATTTTAAATAAAAATTTTAAGTATTGAAATAACCTTACTGTAAAGGCATCTTTAAGCTATATAACTTGAAATTGCCTTTACAATAGAATAAATAAATAAAAAAAGACCAAACAATAAAACAAAATGTCAATTAATAAACAATAACAGAGAATAAAAAAAAGATAATTAAATTCAATCACAAATAACAGAAGAAACAAGGTCAGTGGGGAAAACTGAATAACAAAAAAAATGTTACTTTGAATATTCTTCTTATAGAAATTGAATATAGGGCATTGCCTAATTGAGGAAGGCGATGAAGAGAGAACGGCAACTTAAATTTTGATAACTTGAAATTGAATATAAGCATAAAATTCAGGAAATAAGATTCCAATTTTATTTTTCAAATTCTTTTTATCGATTTTAGAAATCGATATATTTTTTTATATGATTATGATATTATGATATTATGATATGAATACTTTAATATTTTTTTATATGATTACGATATACTCTATATATCGTAATATATAATCCTCCGCTCCACCGACAACAGTGATTTCGAGATTATTTCGAGTGAAATTTAGTGGTAATGAGTGAGTTGAATGTTGACGGAAAGAACTCGAAAAATCGAACACTTCGGAAAAGACAAAAATAATCGACGAACTTAAAATAAAAAAAATATATACGATATACAGAAAAAAAATTATTTTACATCAAAAATAAAAATGATTTAAATAAAATGATTTGAAATAAAGTACTGATAACATTTAATTTTATCATTTCGAATTTTAATTAATAAGCCTCTACACTTACTTTACCCATTCTGAATGTTAATTGATGGGTTGTAGTGAGAGCTTATTTTGTGAGAGGTTCATGATCGCATTTTCTTCGAACACCCTTTCCCTGGCAGCTTCCACTCTCTAGACTCACGTCTTGATTCTGGGACATAAAGGGCAACTTGCGTTTCATCCATTGTCATAATATTCGGTCAAAAGCGGTATCCAATACGTTCATAGAGGTTTAAGTTTTCCTGGTACAAATAAACACAAATTTTTAAGGACGCGCGGTCTCCAAGTCAACAATGACCATCTATTCCTCCTGGTTGAATATCAGGTCGTGGTGGCTAATGTGTAAAAAACCTTGAGTGGTCAGCCACACCATGTGCTCCTGCATGTAATCTTTGTCCTGCTCTTGCATGTAATCTTTGTCCTGCACCTGCACGGAATCATTATCCTGCTCCTGTACATTTACTCCGGGTTCGACAGCGTAAACACAGACGCAGGAGCAGCTGCACGAGTTGCTTTTTTCATATACCATTTTTCTCCTTGGTGCAATTAATCTCAAAGCAAGATCTATTCAATATTAATTAATTTTATCAAGAACATATTTTGTTTATTTATTAATCATCACTTGTTTGCGATCTTATACTCTCCTTGACATTTTAAATTCGAATAAATTTGTATTTTTATATAGTCTTACATATAGTGTAAGTATTTTGACTTTAGTCTCAAAGTTATTACTACTACTTTTATAATTCATTTGTTTAAACGTGTAATATTTACTTCATTCAACAAATACTTTCATTCGTTGATTTTTAACAAAATTAATTAACAAATTTAATTTTTCAATGAAAAAAAATAATAAAATAATTTTTCCAAAGAATTATTGAGAATATAAATTTTTTATTTAGCTTTTTTTAAACACAAATTTTTAAGGACGCGAAGTCTCCAAGTCAACAATGACCATCTCTTCCTTCTGGTTGAACATTAGGTCGTGGTGGCTAATATGTAAAAAACCTTGAGTGGTCAGCCACACCATGTGCCCCTGCATGTAATTATTGTCCTGCTCCTGCACGGAATCATTGTCCTGCTCTTGTACATTTACTCCGGGTTCGACAGCGTAAACACAGACGCAGGAGCAGCTGCACGAGTTGCTTTTTTCCTTTACCATTTTTCTCCTTGGTGCAATTAATCTCAAAACAAGATCTATTCAATATTAATTAATTTCATCAAGAACATATTTTATTTATTTATCACATTTCGTCATAACTATTCCCATCAGTCTCACTGAAGAATCCATTAAAATTTATGTCTCTCAGTGTTCGCAGCTCCTTTTGACTCTTCGATAACGACTAAGGTTTCTTTAGTACTATTGTGGCATTTCTCCAGCTGTCGGACGGTCTGTTCCAATTGTTTCTGTTTCTCCCCGATGAGCTTTTTCCGGCAGGGCTGGTGTCCTCTAAAAACTCGTAACAGGAGCTGCCTCTTCTCTTGAGTCACCATTAAAATTTCCAATTCACGCAATAATTCTGAGAGTTTTTGTCTGGCTTTATCCAGCCTTTTGTTTGTGCGTGATCGATCAATCCTCATAATTGTTAAAATATTTCTCTCGTTGTTAATAGTTATAAAATGAAGACGAGCATATTAACAACAGAAAACCGACAAGCCGGTAATAAATGATTTTACGTGTTGTTATTAAAATATCATATTCATTTAAAACATCATATTCTTATCTCTATACTCAATTAAAATACCATAATTAAATACTATATCAGAATATTATATACTCAATCTCTATACTCAATTAAAACGATAATTAAAATACAAT
>MQRK01229156.1:13709-29534 GCA_001938485.1 Girardia tigrina
AAAATCTGACCAAATAATCCACCAGTAGTCGCAGTGATTAACTTGACATTATTTTCATGGCATATGTTCGATAAATTCGTCATTTCTTCGTAAGAAGAATCAGTCAAAACAACACAACTAAAGTGGGTGACAATTTCCTTAGTTAAATCTGTGTCAAGAGTATTGACGGAAACATAGGAATTCAGTTCTGATAATTGTTTGCGACATGATAACGCACGATTGTTACCGAGATCGGTTTCGTTTAGGTAATATTGAGTTGATAAGTCATGTTCCGAGACGAGTTTTGTGTCATGCAATGTGACGGATTTTACACCGGCGAGAATTATATTCTTGGCGATTTCCACTCCGACACCGTTTATTCCGGAAATCAGAATGTTCGATTTCGTCATATTTTTCATGGCTTCTTTACCCATTACGTATCTAATAATAACAATAAATTTAGTATAAATCATAAAACCACTCACAATTGACGACTATAAAGACTTTCGTCAATTTCGATCCCGTTTCCTGTGACATCCATTTTGGTATTTTCGATAACCGAAGAACCTTCGTTCATTCCTTTGATTTCGAAATTGTCAGAAGTAAGTGATGAATACATCTGAGGAATATTAATATAAAAATAATATATAATAATGAGGTAAAATATAAAATCATTTCGAATATGATTGAAAATGATTTAAACAAACCTTTTAATTGAATGAGTAATAATAATAATAAAATATGCTTTATTATAACAAATAATGTTACTTTTATAAAAATAATTAATGAATTAATAATACTAATTTCGTTAATTAATTTCGAATTTAAGAGGGAAATTAATATTAAATGAGTGTTCGAAAATTAAACTCGAATTTACAAGGAACTTTAAAGGTATTTTTTATTTAATATTTATTTTCATATTATTTCAAAGGAAAATAAATTTTCATATGAAATATATTTTTTATTTATAAATTGTAATTTGTCAAGAAAAATACAAAATGATTTTATTTAATTAAGACAATTTAAAAAGTTGTACAAAAACAAATATTTAAAAGACCTAAAAATATTATAAATATTTTAAAAATTATTACGCAATGTAAATCATTTTTAATAACAAATATAATCATTTTCTAATGTTATTTATTTTTTAACATATATAGAAATATATTAATTGTACATTTACGAAGTCCGTTATTTTACGGATTTAAAAATGCAAAATGAAGAAATTGAATATTATACTAATTTTTATCAAATTATTTTTTTTAATAATAAATTTTCAATTTTAATAAAAATTAATTTTAAAATATGACTCAATAAAAGGATTTTAGTAAAAATTGAAGTAAAATTTTATCCGTAAATTAAATTTAAAAATAAAAATTGTAATATGTGAAATCGCATTGAAGAAAATAAAATATCAGATTTAGTAATTATTTTTAAAATAATAATTGTAATGTGAATTTCATGTATAATTTATAATATAACTTTAAATAAATATTTATCAAAAATAAATTTTATTTTACAAAAAATAACTTTTCAATAATATGAACCAAGAATACAAAGAGAGCCAAAGAAACAACTTACATACCTTAAATAATTATAAAAACTAATAGATAATAATTTCAATAATTATGTAAATCTTGAGAAAATACTTTTAAAATTAAAAATTTAAATATAAATTAAAAGCATAAATATATAAAAGTTTCACTATTTCGATCGATTCATTTCAAAAATTTATATCAAGTTAATTTCAGGAACGTTTTATACTTTATAGTTCTATTATTATTTTACACAAATATTTCAAAATTTTTATACATGTATATACACATTGTTTTATATAAATATAAACAACAAGTACTTATCAAAATTAAATTATTTTCTAATATATATATAATTAAATTCAAAAAATATATTATCATTTATATAAATACGGAAATAAGATATCAATTTTAGGATATTTCATTAGAAATAATCAATTTAGTCAATATTTACATTCAAAAGTTTTTATTGTGGAATTTGCAAACATAACATTTAGGCTATTATTACTATTAGGTTGTTGCAAAGGAATGCAAAATTTTGAAGTTTTTGTATTTACCGCACTGTTATACGACTAAAGCGTGGATGATTTCATGAGTCATTCGAAAGCTTTGATGTTTGTCTAACACTTATTATAATGTTTCATTTGTTAATAATTTCAATTTTAATTGCAGATGTCAAAACGCGATTTTCGAAACATTTACTTCTTCGAGTTCAAGTTAGGGCGTAATGTAACTCAAACCGCTCAAACACCTGCTAAAGCTGAACCGATTGAGCTACGACCCTCCACTTAAGCCACCCTACTCACCGGAAATCCCGCCCACCGACTACCATTTTTTTCAAGCATCTAGACAACCAAGACGACGCCAAAGACGCTTTTAAAGGTTTCATCGCATCCAGAACTCAAAAGTTCTACACTAGAGGCATCAATAAACTTGTTTCTCGTTGGTAAAACTGTATTGATTCTGATGGTTTTTATTTCGATTAATAAAGTTTTTTCTGTGCTGAGTTACATTTATTTAAAGTTCAAGTTCAAAAACCTCCATTGATTTTGCAATAACCGAATAATATTAAAGTTAATTACTGATAAAACAGTTTTCCTTTGCAATGAAGAATTTTTTCATTTTGAATTCGAAATTTCCATACAAACAAAATTCAAAATAAAAAACATTATATCAAAATCGTTAATCCCAAATCAAAATTTTACTTTGAAAAGAAACATTATATATATATATAATTTTGTATCAATATAGACAACGACTTTTTATCAAAATTCAAATATTTACAAATGTATTTTGATAAAAATAAAATCCATATTTTTAATAATAAAATATTATTTATTAATTTTCAATTGTTTGCTTGAATAAATATTTACAATAAAATTGCACAATAATGACCGGTGGTTGATGATCGACTTGTTGATGAAAGAACAATTCTCAATAAACTAAATTTGACTGCCGTTTGAACATTGATTTTAGACCACAGCGACTTGACGGAATCCATTTGAAGTATAAATATATCAATAATAAAAGTAACATTTCATAAATATTGTTAAAATTAAAATATTTTTAAAAACACAATTTTAGTTTTAAGAATTTTAGTTTTCGAAATTATATATATATATATATATGTGTGTGTGTGTGTAACTGTAAATATTTTTTTGAAATATGTCACTCAATAATTATAAAATCTAATAATAAAAATTAAATCATATATTTATTATTGAAATGCAAAATTAAAAATATATTTACAATTAAATATAAAAATATCAATGCTAAATTATCTTTAATAATTCAATAAAAATAAGAAAACAATAAAAACTGGCGTCAAGATGTTCTGAACCCTTGATTAATAAAGGTTCACTCGACCCTTAAAATGTTAAATACGAAATAATGTAAAATTAAGCGAATTTAAAGTAAAAAATAAGAGTACAATAACGGAGCGCTAAAAGTCGCATTAGTAAAATAAAACCTCTTTCCGACCGAAAGTCTCACAAACTAAAGAATAAAGAACAAAGGAAAAGGTCCGCCAGTTTTTGACATTACACAATATATAATATTATTATTTTAATAATTAATGAAAAAATGTATTTATTTTTTTTCAGAATCTAATAAATATTAGTAAAGTTCAAATTTGATTTTTAAATCCTATAAAATATTTAATTTATAATTTTCAAACCGCTGCCTTGTTTTAGGCTTCATTTCATCTTACGAGACTTTTAAGAGATGTTTTTTGTATAATTGTAGCAAAAGAAATAAATGTAAGTTTTTATAAAGGTTTATTTTACAAAGGTTTTTTTTAAATCGATTAAGCTTTAAAAAGATGTCAAAAATATTTTTTGTAATACGTTGAAAATAAAGCTTTAAAAATTGTTCTCTTTTGTTAAATATTGACGATGTTACTGATACAATATCGGATTCCAAATTATTTATTAAATGAATAAGTTTAAGTGAAAAAATATTCTAAAAAAAGAAAGATTCACTCTAATTTTATTAAATCACATTTTAAATTCAAATTTTGTCATCGAAAATTATCAAAATATCGAAAGGTCTTGTTGGGGTTGTATATAAAACATAATTTTTAATGTTTCATTTTATTTTTTATTATCGAACTTTAAGTGTTTTATTTTCTTTAAAATTGTAAATATTCTATCTGATTTTATAACTATTTATTTTAGAAATGTGATCATCTTTTTGACTTTGTATTTGTTTTTGTGTTTATTTGTTCATTTTATCAATATGTGTTTTCTTCTGCAAATGTTTATATAAAACGAAGTAATTATTCTTACATTATATACAGTTATATATATATATATAAGGTCAATCTAGGGGTTCACCTTTCATAATTGAACATTTTTGTTAGGTCCACGTATCTTGTTCTGCGTTCTATTGTTTTCCTTTTAGTGTGGTAGGAATTTTTATATTGAAATACATCAAAATAAAATCATAGTTAGTAAATTAAATTTTTTATAGAAATTAAATCCCTTTGATAATTTCATTTGACTCATAGTTGGAATTTTTATTTTTGGAGAAGTTGAAATTTAGCTAGAAGATGTTTCTCCACCACGAAGAAGTTGCAGGTTTTATTTAAAGTTCGATAAATTCTGTAATTTAACGAGAGAATATTCATGATAAATTTTCCTGGAATTTGATTGCCGAATTTCACTAGTGTTTATCGTTTGGTTATCATTATAACTACATAAATAAAAGTTTATATTTTAAAATCATAGTGTAATAATACCAAATTATATTAAAATATTAATCGTTATACTAAATACTTGTAATTTTTGCAAATATCGAAATATATATCTTTAAAATATAAACCTTGTATTGTCATCCATTGGTTAATAATTTTAGTTTGATTTAAAAGAGTAAAATATTAAATACACATTTAAATATTTATAAAACGTTAAATTGATTCGGAGAATTTCGTTAAAGTTTAAATTGAGTCTTCCTTTGTTGTTTCAAGAGGGAGGCTGAGTGGAGAAGTATCCTATCCAGCCCCTTGATCCAACAAATTGGGTACCTTGAACTCGGACCAAATATCTTTGATTCGCTCATTTTATAATTTCAAAATTAAAACTTATAAAAAAACTTATTTCAATAAATTAAAATATTTGTATCAATTTTTTAAATTATTGGATTTAGTAAACCGATTTGAAAAATTGATTATATTGATTTAAATCTTTTGTGCTAACAAATCAAATTGACACCATTTTAGGTCTTAAAATGATATTATTTTTTAATGATAAGTTGCAGTACATTTTCTTGATGTTAAGTTTCAGGAATTTCGATCCAGATTTTTTTTCTCTCAGAAAGAATTTTGTACGGAGCGACAAATCGTATCGTACATCGTTAAATATGGTTGATACATCGAAAAACCCTCCATCGTTAACGATAGTTATAGTTTTTTTATTATGGAATTGACTAACAGCGATGATTACGGTCAATAGAAAAAGAATTATATCTGTTAAAACTCTCTCTTTGTTTTTTCACCTATTAGTGAGCAAATTTTTGCACCAACACCGATTCTAGCATGATGAATAAAATTCATTTTAAAATTCCTAATTTTGTCTAGATAGTAGCGACTCACCTATACTTTTGTTAGAAACTAATATAAATCTATTTAACTTCAACAATATTTTTAACAAAAAAATTATTTGTACTCATCTTAATTAACAATTTGCCCCAACATATTTTGATCAAATTATGTAATAAATTTCAATCTTTCTTTAAAGCTTCTAATCCATTGAATGAATTACGTAAGCTCTAGTTGATCTTTACCCACCAAATCAAGACAAAATTTTAAACGATTGTTTCAAAGATGTATCTCTCGGAGATAGAAAACCCTTGTAATATTTAGAGGATCTGTACATTAAGCTCAAAGACGACAAAGGCTCACCTAACTATTCACTTATCAAATTTTTCTTTTTTCGTATCCTACCACACAATATTCAATCTATCATAATTGCACACGATGATACCAATCTATTAGCGTTAGGAAAAATCGCTGATCGTTTATATCAGTATAATTATGCGAGTGTGAATGCATTACACAAATCCAATCTAAACTCAACCCAAGAAGACCATTCTATTAAGACGCTTTTAGATCAGGTCGATACATTAAAACTAGAAATAAAGTCACTAAAAAATCAACTTAATGAACAAAGACATATGATTAAAACCCCTCTCAACCGTTTTCAAAGACCCGATCTTAACGGTAACGATAGTACACAAATACTACAATAACAATTCTAATCACAACAATTATCACAAACATATGAGTAGATTTAGAGATCATGATTTAAATTGGTGTTTTTAGCATAAAAAATATGGAAAGTCAGCGTTTCGTTGCATAGAACCTTTTAATTTCACTAATTCTAATTTAAACGAAATAAGTTATTTTTTAACACCCTATCCAAGTGACATAAATAGTATTTTTATGGTGCATGTACATAATTTGAATCATTCATTCCTCATCGATTCCGGCGCTATTGTTTCTGTTTTCCCTCGTTTATTTGGTTCTCACTCTCCTAATTTTGACGTTAAGTTATATGCTGCAAATGGTTCGTTAATTGAAACTTATGGCAAAAAACTTTAGATGTCGTCTTAAGAACGGATCTTTTTCGATGGAATTTTATTGTAGCCGACATATCACAACCAATTTTTGGTGCTGATTTTTTGAGTCACTTTAGCATAATTAATAGAAAAACGAGTTGGTTTGAGGTAGTTCCTTTAGAACACATCACCTCTACAGATATTTGAAATTCGTTAGAAAAAGTTTGGTTCTTCAGATACGGTCCACCCAAGAGAATAACATCCGACCAAGGTAGACAATTTGAATCAGACCAGTTTAAGTGTTTATGCAAAAAAATACAATATAACAAAAATACTGACATCATCATACAACCCACAAAGTAACGGCAAAGTGGAGATATTAAATAGAACAGATATCTAAAACAAACTTTGCGAAGAAAATGCTCTAATAAGAACTGGATAAATTATCTTGATGAAACATGCTTGGTACTAAGGTTACAACAGAACAGCACAACCAACATCTCACCTTTCGAAAACTTGACTAACAAAAAATACACATTCAACATCTGGAAAAAACAAGCAGTTTTATCCCTAACCTGAGCTCAAACAAGAACTTCAAAACTTGTTTTATAAAAAACCAAAACGCAAAAAATTTCGAGGAAAAATTAAAGGACCATACCAAATTATTTCCTTCGGTTCAAATTATGTACAATACTCGGATAACGGGACAATAAAGTCATGTAATCTGAGAAATTGTAAACTACGTTAAATTCGCAATAACTTCATTTTATTAGTTTTTCTTTTAAAATATTAAGCACCGCTTTTGGGGGTGGGGGCTATTGTGGTGTCTTATAGACTGACACCAACTAGCTTATTTTATTACATGGGCGCATGATTCATTTTGGTGTAACACTTGATCTTCTTGTTTTCTTTTGTCGATAGATCTTGTAAGTCTTTCGTGTTTGATGTATGAGTTCGCATCGTTGTTTGTGACATTGAATGATTGTTTATTTATTTGATTCAGATTTTATATTTTTTTTATTTTTATTTAAAGAAAGATTTTGTTCATATTTTTATTTATTATTTTTTATTTAAATTCAAAGTTATAAAAAAATGGAGTTATAAAGAAGAAGAAGAGTCAGATGTAAAGATAAATTAATTGTCGTCAAAGAATCGGCAAAAAAATTATAATTGAAAATGCCATAGCGATTTCAATTTTGAATTCAATTCAAAAATTGAAATCGATTAAAAAATTAAAAAATAAATAGAAGTTGATATTAGAAGGACAATAAATAATAAGTTGCTCAACAATATTTGAGAAGAGAAGAAATTTGAAACAATTAATTCCAATCAACTTAATTATTCATTAACAATTTGCAGACCTATTTTATCCGCTCTATTCAATTGTTTATTATCGAGTTAACAATTCAATTTACCCGTACAATTGAGAGCTATTTTTGCTGAATCTTCATTTGAACTATTTATCGTCAATCAACCAACCGAACAATTTACTATTGAATATTCGTCCGAATTATTCATTGCTTGACCGTCTATTGAACAATTTATTATTGACTATTTGTTGATTCTGACAAGTCCCTGTTATTCTTACAAGGTTATTTTTTATTATTAAAATTATTTCGTTGTAACGTGCTATTTTTTATTTATTACTCATTCGATATTACTAATAATTCGAGCCCTTTTAACAGTAATTAAACTGATCAAACTACTTAGCGACACACTTAGTTTGATCTGCTTAGACAATATTTTATTGTGTAATAAAATTTTTTCTTTAATTATAACTATTTGGAAATTTACAATATCATTAATAGATACAGGCGCAGCTGCTTCCTTCATGCGAATAAACAATCTTACCGAATAAACAGTTACCAACCAGAAAGATGATGTCAATATGTTTGACAGAATAGGTAATTTATGTCAATATTAGCGGAAGTGCATTTTGAAGATTTTGTGAATATAGACTACAGCCTGGCAATTACTGCAGGATTATCCGACGTGGAGATAGTGAAATCTGTTAACTCAGCACCAACAGACGTGTTGAATGATCAGGAAAATGATTATGATGATTCTAAGGAATTTACTGTGCCCACTCGTCAGGAAACAGTTGAATCAGTGCAAACAGTACAGCACTTCTTGGTGACTCACTCTAGTTTTAACGAATATCATATCCATGCTGTTAAAAATCATATTGAAGATATATTGCTCCAATTGGTAAAGACAAACAGACGACCAAAAAGAATCGAATTCTTTCACACGAGAGAATAACACACAATAAGATATGAATGAATGCAGTAATATGATTTTTACTATTTAACATTGTTTATTGTACTTTGTGAAAATAATGTACATGTAATGTTACTTCGTAGTTTAACTATTTAGTTTTATTTAATGCCCTATTATCATAAATTTCTTTCTTTATTTTGCTATTTGAGGATGAGTTTTAACAAATTTGTGTAATCCTGAATTTGTCTAATCTGGATAAATTATTAAGGTCCCCAGAGATCTGAATTACGCGATTTCGACTGTATATTTCGACTATATATAATTTATTATTTTTAGAAGCTTTTTATTTTTTCGACAAAATTGTAAACGTTTTTAATATTATTATAATTTAATTTCCTCTTTTATGTTAATAAAAACCTTATAGGAGCACTTTTATTTTTCAAGCCTATTCGTCTAATTAATTTGCAATTAAAAATGAATAAGAGATCACATTGGTCAGATTTTATTATATAAATAATGTAATTATTTATTTTTTAATTTAAAAATGAAAAATTATATCCAATTGAAAGCAAATTATGCATTCATTGATACTCCATACGATATGCTATTTTTATGTCAGCCTACCGACACCGTAAAATTTAATTCGGTTCTGTGTACCCTCAGTCATATTTTAGGCATCATGACGGCTTACATATTGCCAATAATTGGCGGGTTCGGACTAATAAATAATGCGATTATTAGTTATATTTTTATTGTGCAATATTCTAAAAAAACACGACAAACCGTTTTTCTTGGTGTTTTGGCGATTTCTGATTTCTGTCTTATTTTTCTTTGCGGGTGGTTGTGGCTGTTTCCTGCAAAGGGTCTGCCTTACGCTACCGAAGGTAACGTGTTTCTATTTCTTTATAATTTTAGTGAAATATGTTGTCAAATTTATCGATCACTTTACAATATTATTTGTACATGGGTAAATGGAGCATTTTTTATGGTTTGTTTGGACAGAATGTTGGCGATCTATTTTCCAATGAGAATGATAAAATTTGGTCATAAATCAGCGATTATTGCCACTTTTTGTATGTTTGCAGCCTGTACGTTGTTTACTATTGTTCTTACTGGATTCACCAAGTGGATAAAACTAGGATCAACATATTTTTGTACTGAGATGTCAAGTTCTGATCCTAAATTTTTAACATATGTAGTTGTATGGAGATTACTTTTTGTACACTGCGGATCGGTTCCATTAGTATTGATACTTATAATAAATATTTCTTTAATATTTAAGGTACTTCAAAGCCAGAAAGAAAAAAAGAAGTTATCAGAGACAGCGGTAAAAGATGCCAACAAAGAGATAAAAGCATCAATTGTTGTTTTGCTTTTGTCAGTGTTTTTTCTAATTGGCAATATTCCGGTCATATCTTTAACATTTACCATTTTTCACTTATTATTTGGGTACAATGGGGACACTTCTATGAATGATCAAATACAAATGATATACAACCTTTATGATATGGGCACGAATCTTATAATATGGATGGAATCAATCAACTTTTTTATCTATTATTTCAAGATCAAAACATTTAGAAACTATTTCAACGAAATGTTTGGCATCAAATATAAACATTTTGATAAAAATATGTGAAGATTTATGAAGGCACCATGTTTTTATTATCTTATGACACAATTTGACTCTTTGTTGCACCTGGACAATAAATGATATTATATATAATTTTTATTCGGCTTGTATATTTTATCTATATTCTTACAGTTTATACTTTTGAGATTTTTATTTCAAAATTTATATTTATCAAGAATATTTATTAATCAGGTTCATTTTCTTTTGAATAATGAGTGGTATAAGCAAATTGATGAGGTTGTCATGGGTTCATCGTTAGCACCAACGTTAGCATCTGTTTGTCTTTCAAAGATTGAAAATAACACTAAATTTTTTGATAAAAATCAACCTTTAATATATAAAAATATGCTTATGATATATTTTTAGATTTTCTAAAGTCAGGCCGATGAACTTCCATTTTTAAACTTTTAAAAAGTTTGTTACTTTCAAATGTTGATTTTATAGTTGAAAATGAAATGAATAGAATCTTACCTTTTTAGGATTTTTTTGTTGAAAGAAGATCCCTAAGTAACGAGATTGTAATTTATATAAAGCAAAATGATCCAGGTTTATATTCTTTACGGAACAGATTTTGTAAACTGAAGTACAAAAGAAACATGATTGAAAGCATAAGTTATCGCTCTTGGTCGTTGTTTCTTAAATCTTTAGAAAGTTTTAAAAAGCTAATTGTTAAAAAAATCATTGTTAAATCAGAATTGTTATTCTGAATCTTATCTAGAAAAAGTAATAAAGGAAAGAGTGGATAAAATACTTGTGCTTCTGTTTATGCTTCTAAGAACGAAATCGAAATATCATAAGATAATAATAATATGCCTAAATATTGCTTAATTGTACATTATTCTGAAGGATTTAAAAACTTTAAAAATGCATTGTTAAAAGCAACTAACAATGAATTAAATTTAAAAACTCTATCATGATATTATATAATTCAAAATATGCTCAGTAATAAATCTATTATAGCTTTAAAGCAATGTTCTGATATTTTTTATGAATATAAATGTAATGGATGCGATGCCACATACATTGGAGAGATTACCCGTCATTTCTGTAAACAAATTTAAGAACATGGTCGAAAAGAGACAAAGAAGAATTTTTGCAAAACGTATGTAAAAATGTATGTGATATTGCTATTGATAATTTCAAGATTATGTGTGAGTATTTTGATAGTTATTGAGAGATAGTGTCGTGTTAATTAATGTCGCGACATTGTTAATTAGGTCACGTTGCCCTAAAATCAAGTTTCAATCGGCAGTTTCAACCAACTTATTGAGATTTTTAATTAGCGTGATTTCATGCAATCGATTATATAATCATCATTTTTGTATTTATATACAGATGAATTAAATTATTAAGTGAACTGAAGATGACAGTTGATCTGCTGAAATATATTCTCGTTAAATATATTTTGTAATGGAGGAATTTTGTTTTTCATTGTAAGATGATTACATAAAATTGAAACACGTTTGTTATCTTATCTAAACAACATCAAGAGATTAATTTAAATATTCTAGATCCGTTAATCTAATAAATTTAGTATTTGTATATATATATATATATATAGGATTTCAAAAAGTCCCTCATAACGATCTGAACCTTTCTGTCGATTGTCTATTTTCACTAATACCCATTCTCCAACCTTAAAATCTTGTTTTTAGTAGTTGTAATTGGTTTCTGTATATCTATTTTTTATTTCATAGACAACCTTCTTGTTATCTTACTCGTATTGTCTGGAGTAATCAAGAGTCAATCGTTTCTCCAAAATTACTTCCGCCTGACTATATTCTATTGTGCTTTGTAGTGACGCTTTCTAACTGAACTCTTTATCTGGTAATAATTATATCCAATTTTTACTTCCTCTTTTTTTAGTGTCTCGTTTAATGCACCTCAAACAGTTCGGAATCGTCTCCTTATTATTTAGTTCGAACAATGGTGGTAGGGACTAGAAAATGCTATCTTAATCAATCGCAATTTCGAGAAATCTCTGAATAACCGAGATTCAAATACTTTTCCACTGGTCGACATTAATGCACATTGGTGCTCCACATCGGATTATCCACTTCAATTGTACCGTCTGTACTTGTCCCTATCTTTTGCATAAAAATGACTATTCCAAATCATTTTTAGATAAACGAACTAATGAGACTATAGATAAATTAATGAATAAAGAACATGATAGTAGAGACGATTTAAAACCCGATAAATTATCTAATGGAAATTCTAATATTGAATATAAGCTAATCGTTCCTTATTCAGAAGGTTACAAAAAATTTAAATCCTCTATTTTAAAATCAATCGATAATAAAAATTTGAATTTAAAAACGATTTCTAAATCTTACAAAATACAAAGTATGTTCAACAATAAATCTCATACTCTTTTGAGTTTATGCTTCAATCTTGGTTATCAATTTTCGTGTAATGGGTGCAAAGCCACATACGTCTCGTCATCTCTGTAAATGGATTCAGTAGCATGGACGATTGGGTAATGGTAGTAATATTGCTGGACATATGAAAGTTTGTAAATCGGAGGTGAAAACAACTAACTTATAAATATTGTACAGTAATTTTAAAAATTATGGACAGAGTCATTTGTGATGCTTGGTTGATTAAATCACTTAATGCATCCATTAATGTTCAAACAAGTCTCTCTTCCACTTTGTTGAAAATATTTAATTAGTTATTACACAAGATGTTTGCATAATCATCGATTTGATATATATAAGACAACAAAATTGTTGCTAATTTAGTCTGAAAATGGTGAAAAATCCAACAAAATATATTGCGATAATAAAATTTATATTTAAAACAATACCAATAACAAAAGTCAATGGATAAATGATGATTTCTATCACTTATTTACTAATTATTTTGCTAAAAATCAATTTAGTATAAATTTGCAAAATTTCGTTATCATCTGAATCACAGTTTGTCGGTCATGCTCAAATTTTACTATTATCATATATATACTGATAAAATGCGAAATGGTTGAGGAACAGAGAGTGAATCCGCATAAGGTTGAGGTGAATCTGCATTGCCCGCATTGAGGCGGTTCTGTCTGTGTAGCACCTTTGCCGAAAGGCACAAGGAGCCCATTAAATCAACACAGAATTCGAAAAAATAGATAATAGCTTATATTTATTAAGTTTTAAAAATTAAAATAGAAACTTTCAAAGACTAAAATTTAGCTCACCCATCATATATTTTGCTCTTCCTAGTTTCATTTAATTCTTTTGGAATTGTTTTTTTCTTATCCATTAAAGGACAGAAACAAAATATTTTATTTATAATATTTATCCTGATCTCCTAAATCATCTACATTTTATAGCTAGAAAAACCAATCTAAGTATACTTTTGTTATCTTCATACAGGGTTTCTCGTTTACTTTGCAAAATATCTCAATGATTTTGCAATAAAATAAAAAATAGAAAAACTTATAAAAAATTTTAAAACGAAAATTGTTTTTTTCTTTACAAATGTGAATATAGACTACAAATTTTTATAAATGTTTCTGCAAAAAAAGTTTTTTTCGTCAACAATTTCTTCTTTGTTAATACATCGAATTAACATGCCTAACACCTTTCTGTAATATGCTGCACAGTTTTCTCTTGAAATTCTTTATATGCCGAATAGAGGTGGTTAATTCTTCTTCATTTACTGGTCTTGAACTTTTAACCATTTTCTTCCACTGAGAAATAGATGTTCAATTGGATTTAAAAATGGCGAGTATAGCAACTAAAACTTAATCACGTGTCCAGATAATGTTACTTTGTCTTCAACAACGCGACTATGATGAAAAGAAACATTATCCATGACCAATATGGCACCACTTATTCCGTTTTTTTCAAATCTAACTAACAATTCATCAATAAACGAAAAAAAAACTTTCCGTATTAAATTCATTTCCGTCGTGACTCTTTCTTATTAAATCACGTGCACGATTTCGACATGACTGATAAAGTAAGTCAAATGATCAATACTTAATATTTAGATATTTTTTAGTCTTTAGTAAAAGATCACTTGACTTATTTTATTTTTTATTGTTAGATCTAAAACAATAGATCTAGTCAATAGTATGTCAAAAAAGAAACAAATCTTAATTGATCAAATTTAAAATTTGAAATCTCTAATAATTATTATTAAGAGATTTAATAATTGTTAGATTTTCTTGTTTATTCCAAATTCTTTTTTTTCTTCATTTTTCTCTTTTAGATATTTATTTTTACTTTTTAGATTTTTTTTCTTTAAAAAAAATAAACATTTTAAAAAATAATAATAATAAAAATAAAAATGAAATATTCACTGCAATTCACCTTTAAACATACAAAAAACTTCCAATTCACTCTCCTAACACCACTTAAAACAACACAAAAAAATAATATCACATAACAGTAAAATTGACTACACAGACAATGACATATCCATAACAAAAAAATCTTTTGACTATAAGTCCTCTGTCTCAGAATCATAAAATCTGTTTCTCTATACATTACTAATGAATTTTCTTTATAAAAAATGTAAAAAAGGTGTCTCTCGTGTTATTACAATGACAGAGCAAACGGAAACATTCTTGGTCCTCCAATTCGGAACAACCTGAACAGCACGATGTCTTCTTATGCTACGCATATGCTCACAAAACCCACTTAATCAACAAAAAAATATTTACGCCGTCCTGTTGTAAAGTGATATTTAAAAGTTACATTGCATATTGAAATCTAATTTCGATGGTGTTTTCATCATTTCTTCTTTCAGGCATAGGTGTCATACGTCTAAGAGAAAATGAAAAACTTGAAATTGCTGGGTCAATTGTAGATCTGCGCACATCAACTTGATAAATATCCAAAAAATTCTCTTTGATCGAATCGAACGTTATCGAACAATCTTCAGATATGAAATCCCTTATTGAATTTAAATGCACCTGAGAAAGTGCCTTTAGTTTATATCCGCCACGTTTTTTTAGACTCATATCTTCTTTTTTTATAAATGGCTTTATAACTCGGTCGACGGTTGTTCTATGACATCCAATTATTTCAGTAATTTCAGGATAGCTCTTGCCATTTTCATGAGCCTTGATTACTCTAGTTCTAACATCATTTCTTAATCCACTTGTCATTTAAGGCGTTTAAAATTTTACAGTTGAAAATTGAAAAATACATATAAATTTTTTTATTGAAAAACAAAATATTGATCATAAAAATATTTAATTATTATTATTTTAAATTTTTCATTTTATTGCAAAATCATTGAGATATTTTGCAAATTAAACGGGAAACCCTGTAAACAAAAAATAGTTAATTTATTTTAAATTTTATTGTTTATTATTTTTATTTTGATTACTGTTTTTTTGTAATTATTTTAATTTTTGTATGATATTAGTAAAACTTTGAATTCATTTATTAATATTAATCT
>MQRK01229168.1:0-10417 GCA_001938485.1 Girardia tigrina
AGAATTGTCTGACGAAATGGTAATCTGAGAGGACAGTGTGTTGTCTCAACTTTATAAGGTTTAAGATTAGTGACATTCAGTATAGGAACACATTCTGTCAGTATAAGACAATCAGATACTGATAAAATGCACTTTATAGTCCCGTAAAATGTGTTGGTTTAATACATGGTGAATTATTGCAATATTGATAAGCTTCAATTCCGATGAAATTTTTTTATTAAAAATAAAATTCATTCATTTAAAAATATATTTAAAAAATATTAAAATATATTTCGACTGATCAACCGTAATCATCAAGTTACTGATTAATAATGCAATTCGTCTGTATATAAATGCAAAGATAATGATTGAGTAATAGTTTGCATGAAATCAGGCTAAATAAACATTTTATGAATTTATTACATCTAAATGTTGGTTTTACAGTTGAAAATGAAATGAATGGAGTCTTACCTTTTCTAAATCTTTTGGTTGACAGAGAAGAAAGATACCAGACTGAAATCTATAGGAAGCAATGTGATACAAGTTTATAAACTTTACTTGGCAGTTTTTGTGAACTGAAGTATAAAACAAACGTGATTAGAAGCTTAATTTATTGCTCTTGGTTGTTGTCTCCAATTTTTCTTAAATCTGTAATAAGTGTTACTAAACTAAGTTTCTAATTAAATCAGAATGGTTATTGTAAATCCTTTCTTGGAAAATTAGTAAAGGAAATAGTGGATATAATACTTTTGAAAGATTCTTCGAAAAAATCAGAGTTTTACTTCTTCAGATGGTTCTAAAACAGAAATTGAAGTATAATTAGATATTTAAAATATACCTAAATATTGCTAAATTATACCTTATTCTGAAAGATTTAAAAACTTGTTAAAATTTAATTTAAAAATTATATGATGATCTCATAAAATTCAAAATATGTTTACTAATAAATATATTTAACCTTTAACACTTTGTTCTAATATTGTTTGTGAATATAAATTTGATGAGTGTGATACAGCGTTGTTAATAAGGTTGCCTTGTCCTAAAATCAATGTTCAATCGGCAGTCCCAGCCAGCTTATTGAGAATTTTGGATTAGTGTGATTTCATGCAATCGAATACATAATCATTATTAAATTATCAATCAGTGACGGTTGGTCCGTCCAAACATAGTGTCTCTTAATATATTTTTAATGGATGAATTTTGTTTTTACAATATTATTACCATTTGTATATTATGGGACAAAGGTAGCACAAATAATTAAACCGATATTTTTTATTTTAATAAAAATATTTTAATAAGATATAATAATTAATTATTATTATATATACATAATATTCATATTTATTTTGAGGTTATTCGAAAATTTGTTTAATATTAAAAAAGAAAAGAATTGACAAAATATATTATATACAAAACTGAAAGACGAAATATGAAAACTATTTTAACACAAATTATTTTAAGCTAATTAAAATTTCTTTTCATAAAAACGGATGTTTTTTGTTGATTGTGACTAGAATGTCTTACAACGAGCTTCTTTTTGTATTCAGAAGACATATGTGATTTTTTATGTTCAGTGTTTTTGATAAAATGAAAAGAAAACAATGTTTTTCGTATAACATATATGATCTACTTCAACAATTAATTGTCACATAGACAGAAAAGACGTATTTATTTTGTATTTTCAGTTCAAAAGATGTGACCCTTCCTCTGTTGTACGAACATCTGAAAAACGTCCGGGAAATATTTGGACAACTGGCACTGACCTTCCACGAATATCGAGTTGACAATTTCACGTTCCTGTCCAATCTCTCGGAATTAAGAAATTCAAGTAAACTTTGATTATTTTGTGATTTTTGTCTAAAAAAAATGTTTCAAAAGTAAAATCTGCGGATGTTGGATCGACCCTCAAAATTTATTCAAAAGATCTTAAGTTTTTGGGACTCAAAAGTTTGACAAAAGTATATGGAGATGTTGCCATTGAAACAAGAGGAGTTAATTGTTCTTTGAGTCGTGAACCGTGGAAGGATATTTCGAATAACGTAGTCATTAAATCTAAATGTCGTAAGTAAATATTCTTTTATATAAACTTTCTTACAAACATTATTTACATTATTATTGAAAAATTTAGTAATATTTATTTATTATATTAAGTATTTAATTCTTCTTCAAAGTCACCATTCCCATAAAAGGTTCATTTTCAAAGTCATATGTTATTTCATTTACATCAAAATCGTCACTTTCATCGGAGATAACGTCGTCTTGTCCATCATGAGCATCAAAAATTCATGTTGCCTTGAATGACTTGATGATGGCATGGATCTTTATCCATTTCCGAACTAGTTTGATACTTGTTCTTCTGATTCTTTCTTTTTGTGTCATACTTTCACTTGAAGTAGCGGCCATTCACGAATTCCATTTTTCCTTAATTGTCTGTTTGAATGGTGAAGTGAATTCATAAATTGATTTTTTGCATTGAGTGCGGAGAATAATTAACTTAAATAAAATTTTTTTTCTCTATTAATTCTAAATTAATCAGTAAAATAAAAAAAAAAAGTTCATCTGTCAATATCTGCAAATAACGAAAGTGTAAAAAAATAAAAAAATGTAAATTAAAAAAATCAATTTATGGAAAAAAATCAATAAATGAAAAAAATGAAATTGTTAATAAAGATTATGGAAATAAAGAATTACACAATTCGCAAAAAACAAATTTTGATGTTAAAAAATAAATTGTACAGAATACAATATTGGAATCCATTTCAGTCTTTTTGATTTAATTCAAGCCGGAAGTATTATCAAGAGTGATTGGGCTGAATGTTCATTTCCAGACAGAGTGCGTTTCAGGCTAGGTGGCCGCTTGTCCCCGTTTTGTGAAGAGCCATTTGAATGCTCAATACCAAACATTAGGATTTTTTCGGAGCAATGGTCCTACCATAGGTATTGTTTAATGTAAGGGATAGACAGGCTGAAAAAGATAATCATTATTAAGGATCAAGTCTAATATCCTCTGGAAACAGTTCTATGGCAAAATGAGTTATTTATGAAGTTATCAAATGATTTCATAGGGTCCTTCAATTATGACATTAATGAGTTTGAGGAAGGATAACTATTAAATCATTCGGTATAAATAAGCTCATATACTAGGTAGAAGGATAGATGCTCACCCAATTTAGGGATGCTGAAGAGGATTGAGCTTAGAACCTCAGTAGGTAGTTTCCATGTCAAGCAAAGTAGAAAAAGAAACAGACAGACAATAAAATAAATAATGCAATAAGTTAGAAAAAACTAAAAGAAATTTCAAGATAACCAAATAAGGGATCACCTTATTTTATGAAAGAATCTTTGTTTCGAATCGCCTTGTAAATATCCTGGAATTGGCCTTTCAGTGAGACACGAAATATTTAAGTTTACCATAACATCGACCCCTAATCATAACTTCATTCTTTGTATTTTTAGAATCTTCTTTCCTAAATAATCGTGTCATAGACGTTTTCGTCAAAGACTTGCTTCAAAAAAATAAATGCTTTTATTCTCTTTTTTCTTAAATATATTTCTATTCATTTCTTTTAGACTTTCAATTACTTAAAGCGACTAAAAGTTTTTAATAATCCAATTACAATTTGTAATTTGGCTGAAAATCATAAAAAATAAAACTTTAAAATTAATTATTCCACTAAAAAATATTTAAATTTAATTGAATTTAATAGTATTAAAAAATTGTTTTTTTAATTTTATTTTAAAAATTACTTAATCGAGAAAAAAGTGAATATCAAAATATCATTTTTTTGTATCCTAATTTATCATTTTATTTTACTTTTTTAAATATAATGCATTATTAAAGAAATTTTCTATTTTAATATGAATAAGAATTTATTTTCGTTTCAGAAGAAAAGTGTGATCCCCTTTGTACCCGGGGCTGTTGGGGACCGGGAAACAACTTATGTTTTGCTTGTGAATTCTTGAAGGCCGGGGATTCTTGTGTAAAACAATGTTCGGATACACCCGGTTACTATTCTCATTATATCGTACCAAACAATTATTCCATGAGCAACATCGAGTGCCGAAAATGTCACCCCTTATGTAAACAAAATTGTACCGGTCCAACCGCAAAAGATTGTAAAAATGAATGTCTTCACGCAACGGTAATTTCGATTTGATTTGTGTTCCGGATTTACCGGCCGATAATTATTTTTCTCACAACCATTATCTGGGGCCCTGATGAGGACCAGTTTACTTTCCCATTGTAATCGATATACCGACTGAATAACCCAATTTCTATTCATATTATCAATTTCATTTTTAGATTTGTTGAATGTTCGTTTAATCACCCGCAATACGTGCACAACATTCTTGATACATCGCACGATCTGGCTGTCGAGTTGTCCGTCGATCAAAAGATTCTCATACGCGAAATTAATCGAAATTTTGATTAAGTTATACAATTCTTTCCAATTTTTCTTCTTTACATTTTTATTCATTGAATTTTGATTTAATAAAGGAAATTCAGAAAATTGAAAATAGAACATTTGAAATTCAACAACTTTTATTTTTAAAATATTATCCATAATTCTGCAGAGATTCCGCTTTTTACATGTTGATAAATTAAAACAATCAACATTTTCAAATGAACAAAATATATATATGAAAACATGTGAATTTAAAATAACAAAATATATATACATATATTTTTTTACTTTTTTAATAAAAAATTCTCACGATGATAATAATTTTCTCTTCTTTTTATTTACAATTAAAATATAGTTAATAATTAGATAAATAGTTGACTATAGTTTTAATTTTAATTAACTAATTATTTATTTTAAATTAATTAATCATATTATGTCCTATATTCGGTCAATCATTCAAAATATCTCCACCAATTTGAGTTATTTAAACAGGTACTTCCGGATTATACAAATTCTGAACTATAACTCAATGAATCAAATTAGAACCACAATCAGCTTTGCGGACTCCGGTTAATATTATACTTCCAAAAATGTTTATTTATATTATTATTAATGCTGGTATTTATAAATTTATCTACTCGACTATGTTCTTTACTAGAAAAAGACCCATCATATATGACGGAAGAGCTGAATTTTCTTCTTTGAAAGTTGCTGTCTTAATTTCAAATTCGGTGTTGATTTAACAGTTTGTCGATATTTATATTTAAATTCTAAAATATTTGAATTTGAGTGTCACTCACAATTTTGAATAATTCATATAAATCATTAGAGTAAACTAAAAGTTCTTTCGGATATTTTGTCATTCTAAAATAAATATATTTTATATTTGTGTTAGATACTATTTTAAAAGTCTGTAATCGTTCTATCATATTATATATATATATATATATATATATATATATATATATATATATATATATATATAATATATATTATATTATATTATATATTATATTATATTATATGTTATATCATATAATATAATATATCATATTATATTATATTATATATCATATTATATATCATATTATATATATATATATAGGAATTCCGCAGACGCTGCTTATTTTTGGCTTGTAATTTCATTTTAACCGGAGTCATTTGCACTGATTAAAACATTAAGCCATGCAAAAGCAAGAAAAAAATTCACATCAAACTTTGTGCGTTACCCAGATGAAACTTTGGCCTTTTATATATAATACCTCGAAAAAGATTTTCTACCAAAGACGTTAAATATATAAAAATTTACTCACATTAGTTATATTGTTACCGAAATTTCTTCGGTATCCAAGTAGTTAATCATTCAATTCATATGACTTTACAAGCTTTAAATAACTTGTTCAGCATAATATTTAATCAAAAGTTTATAAGCCTTAAATTTAGCGATTTAACTTTTCCATGTCTCAGCCACATCATTATTGTCATTATCAAACCATACAATTAGCAAATTTTTTTGCTATCTTTATACTGTATACATAAACAATTCGATCATCGATGGCTCTCCTTCAAAACTTATTGCCATTAAAATAATAAACCAAAATGAAGAATTCTTTGAAAATGATGAAACTGTTATCAAACTCGTAAACCTAGACCTCCAAATTAACCACGTAGTTCTACATATCACTGGATCTGAGATTCCTTCTGTAAATGCGCCTACAGCCATGAAAAGAGACACATCGAATTCATGAATACACTCGGAATTCGAACCTCCAAAAAAACTCAAGAACAAAAAGAAACACAAAAAATGCACTGCTTAACAACAAAACAGTCAAAAGCCTTTCTATCTATGATTTACCTTCAATATTGAATAGTTCCTCATCTTGGGCGAATGACGGTTGATTTATATATGTGGCATTGAAAGACTAGTTAGAAGGAAACAAATATCCCTTTACTGAGAATTGGCAGTGCATTTGTGAACGCCATAACTGTAGCCATCTAAATCTATCATAATAGTTTCTGGTCAAGATCTATTCAAATTACAAGAAGCCTCTGTATGTCATAATTTATTTATTCATGCGCCACTTTTCTCTTTCTCGTACAAAGAATAAAAATACAATGGAATCTGCAACAGAAAAACCACCGTGTATTGTGTACAGAGTTAAACGTTCTGGGAACTGTTTTGAAAGTCCCCCCAGCAATTATCTGAGTACTTTTATACAAAGAATTTAACCAAAATACGATTAGAACATGACTACTATGTTGATACTATAAGCACGTAAATTAAACCCGAAGTATAAGTATCTGTTTTGGCAATGTAAAGTAGTTATTGGCAAATTTAGTCCTACCGAGTTTACTATTGTTACAAGAGAGTTTGTCTTTCTAATATTCATAAGAACTTCCCTGTCTTCCACAAATCTTAGCTCTTCGCCTTAATTATGCAAAAGATGAGAATTTAGTTCGACTCTAGAACGGTTTTCATTTTCTGTCGCAAACCTTACAACCAAGCCTTGTATTCAAATCTCCATCCAGCGATGGTTAGCACAGTTTTGTGTAATAGATTTTGTGTATCACACTTAAAGAAGATCAATCTTGAATAAGTGACAAATTATTTGACCACAAAAATAATAACTTCTTAACGAAAGACAGTTAAATTCCATTTAAGGGATTTATCTCTCTATATCATTCCTTACATAAAGTATTTTCTACCTCCGAAATTATATTTCTTTTCTTTAACTTAACTTTATCTTAACTCTTGATTTGCAAACAAAACTGAAAGTAAGGTCAATACTGTAAGTGGAGCACTCTATTTCTCGCTACCTTTTTTTTCAGAACTTTACTTGAAACGTACCTTTAGTCTTTACCTTAGTCTTTATTCATTATATGAGCTCCCTTTTCTACTATAAATGATAATGGTGAGTCCAAGTTGAATTTGTGGTTAATATTTTTATACAAATTTCATGGTTGTTCATGGTTGACTCCAGAAGGTCCTTGTAGTGTTCAAGCCATCATTGCTTGTCCTGAGGTTTAAACATTTTTGATACCCAACATGCATCAATATTTAGCACATCGGATGTAAATCAGTGTTATTTTGCTGAGATTCTTTTAGCTGTAGCTATGGCTAAAACTTGGAAATGAAAGATCACTTTGACGGACTTTAAAGGCATCGCTTATTAATATTTACAGTGACTATTCTTAAATGATCCTCAAACATTTGGTTGTATTTTCATATCATACGGTTATATCACGTCTTTATATTTACAATATTACGTTTTTTTTGAATTTATATGTTTTCTACTAGGAAAATGGAACTTGTGTGGAGAAATGTTCTTATGCCTACTATCCATCAAAGAACATTTTGGGTCACATCATATGTAAACCCTGCAATGGTTTATGTTCCTTTGACAGAAGCGGTAAAACAGATAACCATGCCTGTTCTGGACCATCAGACGTTCTTGGAGATGGCGGTTGTTCCATGTGTGACAAAATTATAAATACGGGTAAAATGATTTCTGGTTTCAAATTGTTAGGGGATTTTTGGTGACTGAAATTTTTGAATAATTTATTTTTAATATCATATTTATGATTAAATAAGTTCAAATAATTTATATAAATTTTTAAAAATAAATATTTAGGATTAATAATAAAAATTGTAATTAAATTTTAATTTATTAATCAAGACTTTCTTGGAAATAAATAATTCAGAGTAAAAAAACATTTTAAATAAAATTAAGTTGTAAAATAAAAATCTTAATGTTTATTACAATTAATTGTAACTCAAAATTTATATTAAAAAATAATTATAATTGAATTTCGTAAACCATTAACAAAGAATAAAAAAATATTTGGAAATTTAATTTAAACAGTAGATGTACCATTCAAATATTTTAAAGATCTAAAATTATATTTAAGTTAAATAGTTTTAAATAAATAATATTGAAATAACAGCATCTAAATAATTTTGAATTAATAGAAATCGTTGCAATTTAGCTAAAATACGTTTTAAAATATTAATATATAAATTAACGCACTCAAAAAAGAATAAATTCAATTTTTAATTAAAGTTTTTAATAAATAAGTATCAGTATTATAATCCAGTATTTTTATGTATAATTAATCTTGTCAAAAGGAAAACAAAAAAAATAGTTCCTCAAGAAAAATTGTTTAAATAATTGTTATTGTTATATAAATAAAATTTGGTGTTAATGAATTATAATCTTGATCAAGAACCCAACATAAGTTATTAAACAAAATCATCTATAAATTAACTTATATATAGCATTTTTACAATGAAATTTAACTTTTGCAAAATGGAATTGAACTTCGGGATTAAGTGTCCCCGAACCAACCCATCATTTCGATTTTTTATTTATTCGATTGTTCTATCCAAAAAAAATTCAAAAGTTCAATTTCATTGTAAAAATGCTACATATGCAATTACAAAAATGCTCTATTTTTTAAAATTATTATTACAAAAAATAAAAATGTTCTAAATTTCCGCCAAAATGGGTACATGTTTGGTTCAAAGATATTACTTTCGAACTTTATACTTGAATTTATAAGGATAAAGTAAAATAATATGACAATGCCTTTTAATAAATCGATCGTTGATATGTTTCACATTGAAATGAAAATACTCTGAAGTGCTTGTGAGGAATGTTGTGAATTGTGTGTTGACATTGTGCATGTTGTATGTTGATTCTGATTGTGCCTCTACTACACAGATGGATGATTGATATTTTCTTTGATTCCTAATTACTAATTAAAAATAATTTAATTTAATTTTAAAGTAAAAAGATTTTAAATAATTATTGAATGTATTATTTATTTTTTAATGTAATTTAAAATTTTAATATATTAATTTAATATGTTCTTTTTTTAAAAAATGTTTAGATTTAATTTTAACCAATTAGATTCTTTATAATTAATAATTTTTATTAACAGATTTTCATTTATTGAAAATAATTAGTTTGAACTCAGAAATATATTGATCAGCAGAGATGTCAAATAGTGAGTGCGCTTGTGGTATTAATAAATGTTGTAAACCTCATATTGATGTTGTTAATAGTGCTCTAAGAGAACTTTGGTCAAGGCTCTAAACAGTTTTAAGAAGACAGGCAGTGTCAGAAGAAAGCCTGGGAGGGGACGAATAGATCAGTTTGAATTAAGGCTCTGATTACGTCTGGTGATGACGAGGTCAAGGGAGGCTGATTTAACTATCAGAATAATGATGAAGAAAGACCTCAAGGTCAAATCAAGAACTAGAACAAAGATAAAACCAAACCAGAAAGAAACCAATCTAGAAAGAAATAAGAAGTTACTCCTAATTCTGAAGAGTGGATGTATGTCATACACTTTAGAGATGCAAAGGACTTCACGATAGACTCTATCCCTTACAAGATGAATTGCCCTTACATCAACAAGAAGGACCCAAAGGATTTTAGGCAAAGTATTCTGCCTGAGTTATTATGTAAGAAAATATCTCGCGTCTTCAGAAAAAAAAACAACAAAAGGACTAAATAAATGTTTCTGGAAGTTCTACAGAATCATATTAATCGTGTTCTAGCTGAAAGAGGTTCCGCTTTCACATTATTTTTGGTCTACATTTGACTTGAAAAGACACCGTAAATTTCTAGTCCAAAGAAATTCGACTAACTAATTCTCCGAATTTGATTCCCTGGTTTATTTAATATTGGTGTACGATGAAGCAAAGGCGTGGACTCATTCCCATGTCAACACGGACCTAAGGGATTCATCATCCGGACAACTATGAGTTGAAAATTATGTTTTATTCATAGAGTGTTTTTAATAATAGTAATTTAAATCAATAATAATGATAATTAATAATAATTTGATTTATATTTCTTTTAATATAGGCAAAGATTCAATACGTTGTCATAAAGGTCCTTGCCCAACGGGGTATTTCAAAAGTTCCATTCCGGACAATAAGAATAGTGATCCGAGAATCTTACATCAAAGTTCCTGCGAATCTTGCCATGAATTGTGTGGGTCGTGTACCAACAAAGGGAACCATC
>MQRK01229180.1:1906-14293 GCA_001938485.1 Girardia tigrina
ATATATATATATATATATATATATATATATCAAAGTAGATAAACAAAGTATAAAGCTCAAAAACCACCATTATTTTTCGACCAACCTAATATATACTGATGATATTCCTCATTTTTTTGTCTTTAAATAAATATTATGACAGTCTCGAAGTCAGGACACTTAAATTCTTTTGTCCCCACTCCCAAAATATTCAATGTCGGAGATAATATAGAAGAATGTTTAGAAGAAATTCAAAGATTCTACGAATTGACTGGAATTCAAGGCCCACTGCAGAAAACATTCATCAGGGCATTTTTATCAGCTGATGCAGCTAAACTATATGAAGCAATCGAAGATTCCGTTGAAGATTATAAAGAAAGATTTGGAAAAGCTTTTCAAGAACCAGCAGATATCAGCAAAGATTTGTACGCTGCTTTGAAATATCGAAAAAGAGAAGAAACGGTAGCACAATTTTTTTAAAAAATTGATATTTCAGCCGACAACGTCATACGTTGACGAAAGAAACGCTTGTCACATTTCTGTTGCAAAACTCCATAGATGATATGGACATTATAGCATTTGTAAATTATTTTGAGTCATTCAAAATAAGTCATTGCTAAGGGAACATTCATTTAATGCGTACATTTCAAATTTTAGACCCTCCTCCCCATGTAATGAAATGTCACAAAACTTTGAAACCTCCACTCCATGGAGCGTTCAATATTATTTTTTAATTAAGGTAAGTAGATTTTTCTCAAATTTTCGAAGTTAACTTTCCGTTTTTCTTGTGTGAATTACCATTCCGTTCATTTTTACCATACGAATTTCAGTACGCATTCCATTTCCTAAAGCAGTGATTTTGTTCGCTAAATTTTGATTAATAAATTATAATTTTGTGGTTTGTTTCTCTTGAGCATGATGATGATATGGTTGAGAAAACAGAGGTCTCTGGAATTTTAGACAAATCGTTCGTGTTTGTAGAGGAAGCTGGTGAAATATTTTGAGTTGGGTTTGCAGGCGGATTTAAGATTGAATTTATGACGGATGATGTACTAAATTTATTAAAAATTAAATGTTTTTAATCTTTTGCGATTGATATACAGTAAAGATTCACAAATTGCAACTAACAGTAATTGCAACAAAAATAGTACACCTTATTCATTAAATGCAACTTTTTTCCAAAAAATTGTTTTAATATTATATTTAGCAAAATATTAAACAAAAAGTAAATACTCAAAATTTGAAAGCCAATTGAAAATATTTATTAATTTCGATGGATTAACCTTCATCGTCAGAACAAATGATTTTTCAAACGAAATTTACTTATATAGTGCAGTTAATGATTATGCAATCAATACGTCATCAGTACATCATTTAAAAACTCTCAACAAAGTTGTAGAGTGCAGTTTGAACGTTAATTTTAGGATCCAAAGATCTTATATATAACGCTTCACACGAGTAACTTTCTCCCAATAATTTTCAAATTGAGTGCACAGAATTTTAAAGTGCTGTGAAGTTATATCTCCTTTACAATGTTTTCTATGTCCTGCAATGTTATTTCCACCTTCATTGCGACTGTGTTCCTGGATTCTCCTACAGAGATCACGTGAAGTCTCCAATGTATGTAGCGTTACACCCATTACATGTATTTTTTTCAATTTATTCACAAAAAGTAAATAGTTTAAATTTGAATTAAATTACTTAGAAAATTTAGATATCCATGAATAATAAAAAGAAATTATTCTTTTCTCAGAAATTAGATATACTAAATGATATAAAGGAAAATATTCCAGTAAAAGTAATATGTGCGAAATATAATGTACATAAACGTCTAATAACACGAATTAGAAACAATAGCGATAAAATATATGATTTTGCTATGCAAACCATTGTTTCTGTGACAAAGCTTAAAAGAATAACAATGGTGACAATGCATGACACTGAAAAAGCCGTATATAATTGGTTCCTTAATGAGAGAATGAACCATAACACGGTATATGACACCATGTTACGATTGAAAGCATTAGCATTCCATAAAGAATTAAATTAAAAGTTTGAAGGTAGCCATGGTTGGGTACAAAGATTTAAAAAAAGGCATTCTATTTGCCTTTTAAAAATCTGTGGAGAAAAGCTCTCATCTAATGAGTCATCAGTTCCTAAATTTTTAAAAAATTTTGCTAATATGGCACGAGAACAAAATCTGGTAACTGATCAAATATACAATGCAGATGAAAGTGGTCTCATATATTAATTTTTAAGTAATGTAACTTTGGTGTCTAGTAATGAAAAACATGCACCAGGTAGGAAAAATTCCAAAGAAAGAATTACGATTATGGCTTGTACAAATGCAAATGGAAACCATAAATTACCGTTAATGCTCATTGGAAAATCAAACAACCCGCGATGTTTCAAAAATGTTATTCTACCTGAAATACATTATCGAGCTTCAAAAAATGCTTGGTAAACACGAGGAATATTTAAAGAATGGTTTACTGATGTATTCGTACCAGAAGTAAGAAAATATTTATTAATGAAAAATTTACCTATCAAAGCTGTCCTTCTTCTTGATAATTCTACTTCACATTTCAGTGAGAAGCCATTAACATCCGATTGTGGAAACATAACTGTCTATTTCTTTCCACCCAATACCACTGCTGTATTGCAACCATTAGATCAAAATATCATCAAAACACTGAAACAAATATATAGAAAGAAACTCATTTTCCATTTAACTTCGCAATCAGGAGATAAATAATAAGTTAGATGACATAAATTTGAAAGATGTTGCATACCTTGTCACAGAAGCATGGAATGAAGTCGGCAACTCGATTATTTCGAGTGGTTTCCAACAACTGACACGTATTGCCAATTTAGAATCAATACCTATTGATAATAAGGAAAGTGATGAGAAATCATTAATCAGTTTATATCGGCATGTTGTGTCAGATTCAAATATAGAAGATGAAGAAATAATGCAATGGGCATCGGGAGCCCATGAAATTTCCGGTAACATAATCACGGAGGAAAATATAGTTGATGAAATTCGTTCTGGTGGTAAAGATCAAAACAATGAAAGCTTTAATCCAGATATTAGTATCAATAATGTTATCAAAAGCTTAAATATTACCATTGATTATGCAGAAAGCAATTTAACCATTGAAGAAATTCTATTCTTACGAAGAATACGCGAGAAAATTATTTCTAAAAATTTACTATATAAATAAATTGTTGTTTCTTTTCATTCTCTTTCTTTTTTCAGATTCATTTTGTCTTTTGCTATTATAAATTATTTTTATACACCAATTTCACAAATTGCAACTTTTTTGGATACATTGTTTCAAAAAAGTTGCAATTTGTGAATCTTTACTGTAGTAAATTTAATTCTCGAACTTTTTGGCCAACCATAGATTTGTTATTAATTTGATCTTTCACCAAGTTCCAGAAGTAATTATAATCTTTTAGTCGCTCTTCCTTGGATGTTTCAGGATACGCCATGTTTCATTCTCTTTTTAATTATTCGTGCAAGTCTTTGTTTGGTCGTGGCATAATAATGTAAAATGAATAACCATTTCCAGCTCATTGTTGCCATATGACAACATTTTTGAAAAATTAAATTACAGTTATCTCTTTTACCCAATTTAAATTTTACACATAGTAATAGTTTCTAAAAAGTCTAATAGATGACACTACATATATTAGAATGCAAAAAAGCGCGATTCTCACTTGTTTCTTAGCAATTTAAATCAACATTATAACATTTAAATCAACATTCAAAAATAATAAATTTGGGCTGGAAAGGGTTAAATAATTCTTAAGTAGCTAAAATCAATATGAATAATTAGAAAAATCAATACTCATAATATGTATCTATTTAAATAACGAACTACAAAACTTTTTCTAAAAGCAAATATCAATAAATATGCAATCAAATAACTGCCACGACTCAAGAACGTTGAAACTGAGATAATCTGAATTATTTTCCTTCTCCTGCCTCGCTCTCGAACATTACACAAGAAATTTGCCTTGTTTTATTACTGTTTCATTCGGACACGCGATCTTTCATTCTTGAAATTGTGAGAAGTGGTTGCAACATCAATATCAGAATTCATTTTTAACTCAAAAATTTATTTTTTATAAAACAATTTTCAAACAATTTTTTCAACTATTTCCTTAATTAATAATTAATCCGCCGATCTCTATTTTCAAATACTTTTTAAATTATTTTAAATTGGTATCAAAATAATATTTAATTTTTAAAACATTTATGAAAATTATTTATTTACGTTTATTTAGTTTTTAATGTAAATATATTTTTTTAATTTGTTGTTTATTTTAACCTTTTATAATGTTTTTAAAATTTTGTTTTTCAAATGAAAAATTATATTCTGTTTTTTTTAATTTTGCATCTTTTTATAAAAAAGCATGTTGTAATTTATTTTTAGTATTTTTGATATTTTAGAAAATACTTTATATTTAATATTCCATTTTTTTATGTTTAAAATATTTAATTTATTAATCATATTCTTAATTGATTTTAAAACTTTTAATAAATTTCAAAGAAATTATTGTTTTATCTGTTTTATTTTATTCATTTTTTTTACTAAAATAATATTTTAAATAAAATAAATTTATAAAGAATATTTTCAAATTCAAAATTAAAACATCTTTGAAAATATTTTTTTAAAAATAATGGTATCATTTGATTGTATCGAGTTTATTCGATTATATAGTCATATATAGATAATCACACTGACTCTGTACTTCTATTTTATCAGTCTATCAAGAAACCTGTTTCTGTTGGAACAATTCTTATTGACGAAGGCTGCGATGTAAACATACATAGCCGAGACGACAATAACATTCTCAAAGATGTTTTGGCACTCAATCATGAAGGGTTTTTTATTTCACCAATAAATTGAACGTTATTCTTTGCCACAGGTTTTTTATTTCAGTCGTGGAAAGAGCACAGGTTGTCGATTTCAATTTTATCGATTTTAGTTCAATTGTTAAACGTCGGTGGTTTTTCGCTTGTAAAACACTTATCCATTTAATGCCGGATTATTTGGCAATTCAATCTGTCAACACTGAAACTGTTTTGTTCTTTCTTCAACATGCTAAACTTGAGGACACCAAAGCATTCTTAAAGTTTTGTTCTGAGACAGTCTTAAATGAAGCAGTGCCTTTAATTTTACAGAAGCTTGTCGAGAAAAATGATCCCAATTCATTTGAAACATTAATGGATATTCCGATAACGACAGCGAACTTGTTACCGAATGGTCAAACGCTCCTCACAGATTTAATTTTGAAAGATAAAACCTCATATGTTTCAACATTGCTGAGCTCTGTCAATCGTGACTTGTATATGAAAGCAGAAAATATTTCAAAACAAACTCCGCTCCACTTATCCATTTTACAGAAGAATATGTCATTAATTGATATATTAATTATGAAACGTGGTAATCAGGATGCTAGCATCGAGGAAATTAAAACATTCTTAGAAAGTTGTCCAGAGACAGTCTTAAATGAAGCAGTGCCTTTAATTTTGCAAAAACTTGTCGAAAAAAATGATCTAAATTCATTTGAAAAATTGATGGACATTCAGATGACGACAGCGAACTTGTTACCGAATGGGGAAACGCTCCTCACAGATTTAATTTTGAAAGATAAAACCTCATATGTTTCAACATTGCTGAGCTCTGTCAATCGTGACTTGTATATTAAAGCACAAAATATTTCAAAACAAACTCCGCTCCACTTAGCCATTTTACAGAAGAATATATCATTAATTGATATATTAATTATGGAATACAGTAATTGGGATGATCTCGACAGTAACGGTTGCACGGTTTTGGGTTTACTGTTTCAGTGTTTCAGCGACAAGGTGAGTTTATATTTTGATTAATGTATGATTATTTATCATTTTAACACTTAATGAGTGTCTGAGCTGTGTGAGGAACGGGAGCGAATGCAGAGGGATAAATCCCTCCCGAAAAGTTTGAATTATGATCTTAATTTTGTAAAATGTGAACTATCAAAAATAATTAATATTTTTTTTTAAATTAAAAAAATCCCCTCGAAAAAATTTTCATCTTAGTTATATTAAATTTTTTTAACTGAATATTTTAGGCACTATGGTGGTGAACCCCAGAAGACTAATGCTTCTATAATTATTCTAGAAATGTGTGTAATTTCATTTCTAATACAAGTTTCTCAACGTGGTATTTCTGTCTATCACGGGCGATTTTGATTTATCTTATTAAACCTGTCAATGAGGAATAAGATAAATCAAAATTATACGACTCAAACCTATATTTGCTCTACTCGTCCGACAATTTGCACGCATTTTTAAGGCTACCACACTTTTCAAGATTATTTAAACAAAGTATTTAATTTAAATGTCATTTTTGTCATCACATGCACCCGTGATCTCATCATCATACATCGCGTACTCGGTAAACCTTTCAGGAACTCGTCGAGCTCTCTGTGGTCGGCCTTGTGCTGGAACGATTGTCGAATCACCCATCATATCATCATTTGATAACTGTAATGCTCTCTGGTCGCGGTCGACGAGTCATCTTCATAATCCGAAACTCCTTCAGTTATCACATTTTTTCGGCGTTGGTGTTGTATGCTTCAGATCAGCGACGTACATTTGGATGCCGTCTGCGTAAATGAATATTCCAGAGTTAATTCGGGAAATGACCCCTCTTTCTATCGCTTAGTTCATCATATTCCACCCGGTTTTAGGTAGACCTTATCACCTGGTTCAAATATCAAATACCTGGTTTCATAGTGTCGTTTAATAGTGAACCATTAATCAGATATGCTTATTGTCTATTGTAATATATTCACTGTGGTAAATTTAAAGAAACAACTTCGCAAATTAATTTTGAAAGTTAAATAAAGAAAAGTATATCGATTGACCTTGAAAATTGCAGTTTATCACATTGTTCCTTGTTTCCACTTCAATGAACACAATTTAATCTACCTTCTTGTCTAAAATGCCATTGTCCGTCACTGCGCAAGTATTAAACAAGCACCGGATTATAAAACGATACAGTAAAAGAAATATTTAATTAATTAGCAGCAGTTCATATAAGTGGCTTCTGTACATCCATGGTAATGGTCTGTATGTAACAAAGATGTCTCTTCGCCACCTTTTCTATTAATTTTATTAGCTTATTTTCTATAAATATGATTTCGTGAAATCGGCAACAGCTTACTGAAATAGTGTAATTGCCGAATTTAAGAACTAGTCAATTTTTGCCAAATTCACTATACATATGAAAATTATTAATTTAAAATGAAAAAATATCAATTTAAAATGAAAGATTCTGTATTTAATATGAAAAAAATCAATTTATTATGAAAAAATATCAATTTAATATGAGAAAATGTCGATTTAATGTGTAAAAATATCAATGTAATATGACAAAAATATCAATATATCATTAAAAATTATCAGTTTAATATGAAAAAATAAATTAAATAAAAAATCTTAATTTATTATGCAAAATAGATTCAAAATATAAAATTTTTATTCATAGTTATTTAAACGTCTTCTTTGGTGACAAGTTGAATTGCAAACGTTTGTATTTTAAAAGCATTTTTTAATATTAAATTGATATTCTTTCATATTAAATACTAATATCAATTTCATAATTGAATTAAAAAATTTTTAAAAAAAATTTCCGAATTCTTGAATTCGGCAATTACACAAATTCGGCATAATAAATATATATATGGAATTTAGAAACCTATTTTTCAAGGCTTTTTACTCAATCAATTTTTTCCAATCTTTACACTTTTACTCATTCTCGATGACAATAAATGATTATGTAAAAATTTGATCAAACTAGGAAGTCTAAAGAAGTTTTTGCAAAAAACGTTTTACGATTATCCACAAATCTTTCAATTTTATTTATTTATCGTCTTTTTTTCCATCGTGAATTTATTAGTATAATCGACTAATTGCGAGTCTACATGATCTGTCTTTAATAAAGGTATTTCCTTCGTGTTCCTTGAAAGACTGACAGAAACTTTGTTTGTTGCAGATCATGTGAACTTCATCGGTGACTTTATGAATAGAAAAATTCCATTCCATTCTTGCCAATCATTGAAAGGTTCGCACCGATGTGCTGTGCCTTCGATAATACTTTCATACCACAATCAATCAATGCCAAAGTCTGTTTTTACAACAGATTTTATCGAAAGTATCATCTGGATTGGTGATTAATTTTCGGTGGTCTTCAGTCAACGTGTTGAAGATTAGAATATCAGACTAATTATTTTTGGTAAAAATAATAACAATCAATTGAACATAATTTGCAAAAAATGCTCTTCTCTTACCAGAATAAACAACATATGTTTACTGTTTATATATAAAGAGATAAAAATAAGACGACGTGTTTAGAGACAAAAATCTCATCATCAGGTCACCATGCTGCACATCATGCACTAAACTAGCACACTTTACGGAAACATGCCAAAATTAAATAACATTTAACCAATAATTCATTGAATTAAAATAAATTTATTTCATTTTTCCTAAAAAAATTTTCATGGTGTGGATCGATCTGATGATGAGATTGTTTTCTCGAAACAAGTCGTCTTATTTTTATCTCTTGTATATACAGTCAGGTGCAAAAGTTTGTGAACGCTTGTTGTTAAATTGTCTTTTGCACCCAACTGCAAATATATTGACAAAAGCACACCAAAATATTTTTTGCAATAGTCTGGTGACACTTTGTGAGTCCAAACAGTTTCCAGTGCTTTGATCATGTCATGCAGGGAATTTGGGTGCATGGCAGCAACCTGTTTCTTCACTTTGGTTCAGGCATTCTCAATCGCATTGAGATCCGGCGAGTTGCCTGGCCAAGGACCAAGAATTTGGAAGTCTGACTGCGCTAACCACTCTCGAACAGCCTTGACATTGTGGTAAGGTGCTCCATCATGCTGAAAGAAAGTTGTTCTGTGTAACTCCAGCAGTGTAAAAAGCAGTATAGAAACAAGCGTTCACAAACTTTTGCACCTGACTGTAGATTTCGCTTTGCGATTAAAATATGTATATATATATAAACAAATATATTAAAAAATATATTACTCTTTAGAGTGAGTCAGTATATGTTGAAAAATCTGCAAAACTTATGATAGCCTCAGGTGCTTCTCCACAGCAAAAAGATAGAAACGATATAATGGCCATTGATTTTTGTTATGATGCAAATATGAAGTCCAGAATCCTTTCATATGCAAGTAAAAAGAATTCGAAAAATGAAATGGTAATTATCTCAAATGACATTTATTTATAACAGTAAATTAATTTTCTGTTCCCCTAACCTCAAGGCGATACAATTATCAATTAGTGTTTTTATAATTCATTAGGTACTTAAACATCAATGGAATGGCCATAAAACATTACCATCTAAATTAAATACGAGTTACTGTTTTAGCGAATCAATTAGAAATGTAAATGTAAACGTAATGTAAAAAAAGATGTGAACGTTTCCAATGTAACTAAGGCTGTCACAAATATAAGGAAGTGAAAATGGTGGTTGATTGTTTAGTACCATCAGAGAATGATAGTTGTAAATTAAATAATAAAACTAAAGAATTTCATAAGAATTGTAAAGTGTGAATGACAAATCGTCGCTTGCACTGTAGAACTTGCTAGAACACTCAATTGAGGAGAGTTGCTACATGAGACCATTATTGACCATATCAGAGAATACCAGGGACGTTTTAGTTTGAATAAAAACAAGATAATGATTATAACATTTAATTGAATGACTTCAATATGTATTACTTAAAGAATAATCATTGGAACATTACTAATTAACCATTTAAAACCATCCAATCAAATTGAAATATTAGGTTGGGGAAAAAGTAATCCATTATTTTAAACCATCATTTTAATGCATTATTTATCGATCAAACAATTTCAAATTTATGCTCTTTGTCAAGGTAACATTTCTCAGTAATTTCACAAAAAATTTTTTGCTTTTTTTTATTCAGTTCTGAGTTACAGGGTGTTAAAAATGGAAGTCAACAAAGAAAAAATTCGGTACATTTTACAGTTTTTATTTGATAAAGGCGAAAATGCAAGCCAGGCTGCTGTTATTGTGAATGGTGTTTATGGTACCAATACTGTAACAGCTAATTAGACGCAATTTTGGTTTCGTCGATTCCGTGGAGGCATTTTTGATGTTAAAGATGCACCTCACACAGGCAGACCTATCGTTGAAAATGTCGATAAAATCTCGGCAATGATCGAAGTTGACCGGCATGTTAGTAGTCGTAGCATCGCACAGGAGCTGAAGATCGATCACAAAACGGTTTTAAACCATTTGGGCAAAGCAGGATTCAAAAAGGCACTTGATGTTTAGGTTCCACACCAATTAACACCAAAAACATGATGAATCGAATTTCCATCTGCGAAGTCTTGCCCAAACGAAATGAAATCGACCCATTTCTTAAACGGATGGTTACTGGGGATGAGAAATGGGTCACATACGACAATATTGTACGAAAACGATCGTGGTCAAAGCACGGTGAAGCATCTGAAACGGTCGTCAAACCATGACTAACGGCCAGGAAGGTTCTACTGTGTATTTGGTGGGACTGGAAAGTAATCATTTATTATGAGTTGCTTCCGTATGGCCAAACACTAAATTCATATCTGTACTTTCAACAACTGGAGCGTTTGAAGATAGCAATTAATGAGAAACGACCAGAAATGAACAACAAAAGAGGTGTTGTGTTCCATCACGACAACGCCAGACCACATACGTCTGTAGTGACTCGCCAGAAACTCAGGGAGCTTGGTTAGGAAGTTTTAATGTATCCACTATATAGTCCGTACCTGGCATCAAGCGATTACCACATTTTTCTCGTATTACAAAATTTCCTTAGTGATAAGAAATTGGGATCAATAGAAGATTGGGAAAATCGATTACTACAGTTTTTCGCCAATAAGGACCAAGACTTCAACGAGAGAGGCATTATGAAGCTACCTTCAAAATGGCAATTAATTATACAACAAAACGGTGCATATTTGACTCCAAGAGGACAATCCGAAACATGTTAAATAAAGTTTTGAATTTCACGACAAAATAATGGATTTCTTTTTCCCCAAACTAATATTTCTATTGAAGAGGAGCGAAATTCAAATAATTTGATGGCTCTTTTAAAATACTGTTTAAAAAACGAAACTTTTATTTTTATTTCCACAATGATACAAACAGGTTGATGGAGTAGATATGGTTTCACAAATAGGCCCCACTCTGGTTTCAATATTTCTTTCGAGTATTTAAGATAAAATCGATTTATTTGTGGTCAGAAGCCTCTAGTGTATAAACGCAATGGTGATGACATCTTTTTGATTTTTAACAATGAGAATGATATCTCTCCCTTTTTTAAATTATTTGAATTCTTTGCATTCAATTATAAAGTTCACTATGGAGACCGATAATGACAATAAATTATCATTTCTGGATTTGTTAATTGAGAGAAAGAATGATTCTTATGAGACTGAGATTTACAGAAAGAAAACTGATACCGAATAGTTTTTGTGAATCTAAATATCGTAGAAATAGGATCAAAGACATTATTTTCGTTCGCGGACTCTTTTATCTACATATAAACGACGTGAGGAAAGTCTTAATAAATTAACTAAATTTCTATATGATAATGGATTTTCACAATCAATATTTGATAAACTAACGAAAGAAACTATTGACAAATTAATTGAAAAAAGTAATAACAATAATCTTACAGATGTTTAAGATCAAGATCAATCTTGTAACACTAATACAAACAGTTTAGAACTTGGACATTTTTTGACTGTACCTTTTTCAGAAGGTTTCAAAACATTTAAAAATTATATTTTAAAAGAATTCGATAATATTAGGGTGAACCAAAAGTCTTTTCGTATTTTTTATTAAAAAATTAAACATAATTTTACAACAAATAAAAAACATTTAAGTTTCAAAGTAAAGGCCATTTGAAGCTTGAACCCATCTATGGGTAAGTTGTGCGATCCCGCTGCGGTACCAATCCTTGTTCTTAGAAGCGAAGAACTGGTGACACACGTTTTCGACCTCGGCCAGATTATTGAAGCTGCGACCACGAAGAAAGTGTGCCATGGAGCGGAAAAGGTGATAGTCGGATGGCGCAAGATCCAGACTATACGCTGGGTGTGGAAGAAGTTACAATGCGTCGAGATTTTTGATTTTTTCCTTTGTTTGTTTGGCGGTGTTCGGTTTTGCATTGTCCTGTTGTAGAAGAACTCGCATTCGATTGATCAAAGCGGGGTATTTCTCGCCAAGTGCCGCATACATTCGATCAAGTTGGGCGCAGTAAAGGTCAGCGTCGATGGTACGACCATTTGGAACCAGCTCGAAGTGAATCACG
>MQRK01229200.1:0-27071 GCA_001938485.1 Girardia tigrina
AATTTTAATCATTTTAAACAATGCAATTAAAATAATAAAGACTTTTTCATCGTTTTATTGAGATATATTGAAATTGTTAGGGTGCGAACTTACTTATGAACCGCACTGTATATATAAAACAATTTAGTTAATGCTTTTTTAGGAAATTGATTATTGTTTCGAAGTTTCATCAACAACTATAATTTGTTAAATATTTGAACTTTGCAAATTTTGAATGTTTATTAACCCTAAGTAGCCTGATTTACGAAAGTGATTTATTTTTAATATTACTGTGTTTGCTTGAGGGTCTAGATGAAGGGAAAAATAGCTAAAAAAATCACAATATTTATTTTACATTTTTATTTAAAAAAACAGGTATTAATTTTGATACTTCAGACATTAACGCCATAAAGGACGTTTAAAAGATTGGTATCAAAATTGAAACTCTAGGTTATTAAGGGTCAATGGGTTGTAGTGGCTTATCACTAATGATTCTCAGAACTTTCACTCGTTATGTAAATCGAATCTCTTCTGAAGAACAAAAAAATCCTTTGTATCAGAAGAAATTCTATTTTTACAATGTAACCAATGATCAAGAAGCTTACTAAATGGTAAATTACTGATCTGAAATTTTAAAATTTAGAAGGATAATGACAAACTCTGAACTAAGTCCTTAATATTTTTTCTTCAATAAAGTCTGTGATGTTGTGTAAAGACATGTATTTGTTATCTTCCTGTATAATTAAATTCAATATAATTCATTATTCTTAGTGAAAAAATGTCAAAAAAGTAATTTATTATTTACTTCCGATTCTGTAGTGAATTCAATACTAAAATGAAGGTCATTCTTGAATTTTAAGAATAGTTCTTTTAGGATTTTGTTTCTGAAAACCAGAAAGATGTCATCAACATATCACTTGTAAAGCACAGGCTTTTATCAATGTTTTTATTGATTTATCCCAAGAGACCTCATAAAAAATGATGCCAATGTGGGTGCTAATGGGGAACTCATTGTGACTACATTTCTCTGATTTTATTATTCATCATTAAAAATCAATGGAACATCGCTTCTACAAAATTTAGGACGTTCTTTCGGTGCTTGTTTGTTCATTACTTTAATGACTTTATGAACGAGGTAATCAAGAAACATGTAAAGAATTTTGACTTTAATAACCAATAAAATGTTGAAGAATCAAACAATTAAAAATTTAAAAATTATATAATCGAATTTTAAATATTTTAATGGCTGATGATTTATTCCAAAATTCTCAAACATGTTCAATAATCAATTTCACAAACAAAGGTTTATTAAAATTATTTTTCAAAAATATCAAATTAGCGTTCACAAGACTCAATATATGTATAGGGATAATTATATGTTGAAAGAAAATAAATAATAGAAACTTTAGTGAAAATATTTAAATTATTAAAATAACTAATCAACTGTGCTTTACAAGAGATATGTTGATAATAATTAAAATTTAGAATTTTTTCCAACTTTTTCTACATTTTAATAATTTTGATATTTAAAAAGAAACAATTTTGTTGCAAATAATTGACTTTAAAAATAAGCAATTATAAATTCTTTAATTTTTCTTAGAAATATTTTAAATGAAATCCATTCTTCATCTTCTTTTGACCTTAGCCGTTGGGCTGTGGGTGCACCAAATTATAAACAAGCCTTCGCCACATCTTTCTATTTGTAGCTTCTTTTCTCAGACATTCCATACTCAGTCCAGTCCATTCTTTTAAATCGTCCATCCATTGCCATTTTGGTCTTTCTCCTTCCACTTTTCCCTCAATCATAACCTTTGCTAATTCTTGTTTTCTTATTTGATGACCGTAGAATTTCAGCTTCCTTCTCTTGATGATCTCTTCTATTGATTCCGGCCTTTTACATAGTATTTCTGTCACTCTCCTCCAAACAAAGTCATTTATATTCTTTTCTTTCCACGTGATCTTCAGCATTCTCCTGTAGCACTTCATTTCAAACGCTTTAAGCCTATACATACTCTTCTGATTTATTATCCAACTCTCGCATCCATAGAGGAGTGTTGCCCAGACAAAAGCCTTAGTGATCTTCAATCTGATCTTGAGATGGATTTCTTTGAGGTCAATGTCAATTTTTTAAAAACGGTTACAAAAATGGTGAAAATTATAGATCGTTTTATCAATGTAATCACAAATAAAAATGTCTTTTTTTGGCGAAAGAATAAATATTTGAAAACAAATAAAAAAAAGTTGCGTTCGATTTAATTTAAATAAATTAATCTGTAAATCCACCAACAAAATCAAAGGATCTTTTTCGATTTCTGTAGTTTTAAAACGAATTTTCTGATTGATAATTGAGTATGTATCACGGTGTGAATGTTCCCAAGAACAATTCGAATAATGAAGTGATTAGTCGACAAGACGTTTTTAATTGGATCAATAAAACTCTGAATTTCCAATACCACCGGATCGAGGATCTGGCATCTTCTCCCAAAATATCGTGGAGACACGGCTTCCTGTTCAAATTTTGGTGGTCAAGATGGGGCTTCTGCCCGCAAAATTCAAATTCAAGGGGCCGTGTCCCCATAAATTTAAATGAAAGATGCTGGGGCCGTGTCCCCTTTCAAATGTGCCGGGGCCGTGTTCCCACAAATTCAAATTTAAGGGGCCGTGACCCTACAAATTTGATCAAGAGTGAATTCGATGGCATCCAGAAAAATGACATTTTTTCCGATGATAATATGGACATTGTTAGTTGTATTTTGAATTTTGAATGTATGTGTAAAATTTTGAGTGGTATGATGGGTATGTATGAGAAAAATTATAATTTAAATATAAATAAAATTAAATTAAGTAAAAATAATAATTTCGAAAATTTAAATTTTTGTAATAATAATTCAATTAAAATCATGTTGGGTGAGGGGTGCGCAAAAAAGAGGTATTATAAATTTAAACTGAATTTTGTCGGAGAAAGAAACCAAAAGGAAATCTATATTACCGGGGAGAGTAAAGATAACATTATTCATTCAGCGTTTGTGGAGAGACTGACAAAATGGGGCCTCGAAATTCTGTTGATGGTGGATCAGATCGAGGAGTATGACAGAGAGAAACATGTATGTGTCACTAAAGAAGGTCTCGTATTTCGAGATAACAAAATGCAAATATTTGTCAAGACGCTTACAGAGAAAACAATAACTTTGGAGGTCGAGTCCAGCGATACGACAGAGAACGTCAAGGCGAAGATCCAGGACAAGGAGGGGATCCCTCCCGATCAACAGTGATTGATCTTCGCCGGGACACAGCTCGAAGATGGACGAACGTTGAGCGATTACAACATTCAAAAGGAATCGACTCTCCATTTGGTCTTAGTTTGTGTGGAGGAAGTCCTGAAGAAGAAAAACAATTTGACGACAAACTCAACAAAAGCTTTAGATGGAGATCTCAGATACGTGATTCACGGAACGCTATGCTGAATAAAAAATATAGAGAAATATATGAAGAAAATACAAATGAATATAGACTAATGATCAAGTTGGAAGATCAATGATCAAGAAAAGAAGTAGACAAGTTGGAAAGGGAACTGAAACAGTTCATTCAGATGGATACGCAATTTGAAGATTGGAGGAAAAACATGGCATTAAAGTTTAAAATGGTGGAAAAAGGACAAGATAGAACTTCTAAAAACGAAATTGAATTAAAAGAAAGAACTGATAGAAAAGAGGTTATAAGATTTAAATTAGGAGAAAATGAAATTAAAAACAATGATTTACTGAATGAAAAGAATTTTCTAATTGAACAGTTGTCCTCGAAAAACCGTCAAATGGAAGAAACAATCAAACAAATGAGAAAAAGTTTGGAAGAAAGTGTAAGCGAAATTAAAATGTTGAAACAGGAAGAGATAGCGCTCAAAGTAAAAGAAAATGAAAATGCAGAGAAAATACGGGAAATGAAATTGGAAAAGAAAATTTTAGGAAAAGAAATCGACATTCTAACAAATGATTTAGAATCGTCAATTGAAAATTGTGTCCAAATCCGCGAAGAGTTCGAGGAAACAAAAGTATTTTTGGCGAATAGAGAAGAAACAATCAAACAAATGGGAAAAGTTTGGAAGAAAAAGAAAGCGAAATTAAAATGTTGAAACAGGAAGAAATAGCGCTCAAAGTAAAAGAAAATGAAAATGCAGAGAAAATATTGGAAATGAAATTGCAGAAGAAAATTTCAGAAAAGAAATCGGCAGTCTAACAAATGAATTAGAATCGTCCATTGAAGATTGTGTCAAAATATGCGAACAGTTCGAGAAAATGAAAGTACTTTTGGTGAAGAGAGAAGAAACAATTAAGCAAATGGGGAAAAGTTTGGAAACAAAAGAAAACGAAATTAAAAGCTTGAAACAGGAGAAAATAGCGTTCAAAGTAAGAGAAATAGAATATGAGAAAATTAAAATTCAAAAGGTGGAACAAAGACAATTTGATATGTTACTGGAACGACCTTCAATAGAGGAGAAACTTGATTCAGAAATAATTAAATATAGTGCAATAAAAAGAGAAAAAATGGTTAAAAGTAAAAGAACAAAAAGTTCAAAAATTGAATTTAGGATCTTTTCTGCAGAAGTAATAGTCAGCGACATGTCAAAAGAAGAACAAGAATCGATTGAGGAAGTTCAAAGATAAATATCATGTAACAATAAATGCGAAATTGTTGGGAACAAAAATGAAAGAGAAATCGAAAATTCTCAATGTTTGGAAAGAGTTTTGAGATTAAATGTTCAAGGCGAGCCGCAGTTGAATCACTTAAAAAGTAATATTAAAGTGATCGAGCAAAATGAGAAAAGTATTAGTGTGAGGAGTGATATGATTTGTCGGAAAGACCAAGGCAGTTTTAAAGTGGAAGGTTATCAAAAGAGTTTGATTGATAGAGAACATCACACAAAGGAGTTACAAATCAATTGGATAAACCAATGGGTCAAAATTGCTGAACTTAGAACCAAATCAGATATATTGGAATATTCAAAGTCAACTGTTAGTGAATTAAAAAATTGGAAATGGAGAAAGAAAAAAGATCCAATGTTTCGAAGAATAGAGAATTGGAAGAGGAGAAAGAAAAAGGATGAAGTGATCCAAACAATTGATAGCTGGAAAAAGAGAAAGAAAAAGCAGGTCAATTCCACAAGAAGAACCACTTAATCTTAATAAAGGTTCTTATAAATTGCCAAAGCAAAGATATTTTATCTTCAGAGTTGCAAAATTAAGAAATAAATATAATCAGAATATTTAATTTATATTGAATGAAATAATTTGAAATCGAAGATTATTTGCTTAAAGACCGAACAAACAAAATAATTTACAAAGCTGTTAAATTGAAGATCTTCTTTCGAAGGATGGGACAATCTTCTTCGAAATTTGTGTCAATATTACCGTTTTAATTTTTTTTGTATTTTTTGAAATTTCTGTAAAATGTATCGGATATATATTTTGTTTAATTATCTTTAATTGTTAAATAACAATAAAATTTTTTTTTAATTTATGAGATATTATTTTTAAAATTTTATAATCATCAATTTAGAAAGCAACATGAATGAAAGAAACATCATTTATGTTTAGAGTTTATGTTAGGTTCTAAAACCTTTGGTACTGCCCTAGCCCAAAAGTTACTGAAAACCTGATGTTTTAATCATCTTTATAAATAAATGAGTACACTCAAACCTCGATTTCCCACCACCCTCCTTTCCTCTGGGTGGCTTGCTTCAAACGGAGATGAAACACTCACTATGCCAAGCTATTCGGTGAATCAGCTAGCGTTGACGAATCAACAGTGATGAACGGACTTCTTCAAGTCCAAGAAGCATGTAAGCATTTCCGCAAAGGGGATGTCTACAACATAGACGAGACGGGATTATTCTTTCGTATGCTCCCTGATCGATCATTAGTGCATGTGTCTGAAGAAAAGGAAGGAGTGAAAAAAGCTAAAGAACGAGTAACCTTCGCTCTATGTGCAAAGGCATCTGAAAGACACAAGCTGAAACCACTTGTGATTGTTCATTCATAGAAGCCGCGTTTATTACGGAACTTCTACCAAAATCTCTACGTTGACTACGATTTCAACAAGAAAACATGGATGACGGGGGCTCTCTTTCAACAATGGATGTAGACCCTGGATAGACAAATAAAGAGGGATAATCTAAAAATACTCTTCTGGACAAAGCTCCAGGGCATCTGCCACATGCCAACTTGAGTAATATCCAGGTCAACTTTCTGCCCCCATGCACCACAAGTCGTCTACAACCGATGGACTCTGGAATTATCTATTCATTCAAGTCACAGTATCGTAAGCTGCAAGTGACATAAATAGTCAGCCAACTGGATAATGGATCGTCACAGCCAGAAATTACGTTGCGTGATGCTATCTGCTTCATTTCTATGACATGGAATTCTGTCAATTCAACAGCAATCTCGAATTTCTGGAACCACACTGGCATCAACAAGCATCATCAATGTAGTTATCACCAGCAGCAATGCACAAACTGGAATTTGAGACGACATATTTCATCGGCTGTTGGATTATATCGAAAGCATGTCGCACAATTTGTCCCGACTTTCTTTCGAAAAATTTGTTCAAGTGGATTCCATGGTTGAAATAGAAGAAGCAGCTTCTGCGGAAGAGAACGAAGTGGAAGATAGTGATCAGCAAATTGACTTTGACGAAGAAATTAAATTTTTCATAATTTAAACCAATTTTAATAATAAATTAACTATAAAAACTTAAAATCTCTAAATAATAAAAATATATTTCAAACTGAATACAATGTGTACTGGTTCAAAAGTCCTCGGACAGCTTGTATGTTACTTATAAACAGTAATTTGTACGGTGTAACATTTCCTTTTGCTTCAATAACGGCTTTTATACGTTTCTCCATGGTAGCTATAAAATTAAAACAATCTTCACAGTTCCAAACTCAGTTTAAAATGTGTTCTTTTGCTTAATGGCAATGAATATGGTGCAGTTCCTATTGGTCACTTAGTCGTGTTAAAAGAAGAGTACTACAATATAAAATTGGTCTTCGATTTATTACAGTATTAAGAGCACAATTGGGTGATGTGTTGACCTAAAAATGGTCAACTTTCTCCTTAGTTAGCAGAAAGCTTTGTGGAGCGGAGAATTGCCAATTTGACCGAACATTTTATTTTTGCCAGTTTTAGAAATCAAAATAATTAAATAAATCAAATTTGATTAACAAATTAAATAAAAAGAAAATAATTAAATTATTTAAATAAATAATTAAATATAAAAAAAATTAAATTGGCTCTTTCTTTCTTTTATTAATTTATTACTTTTTATTTTTCGTCAATTAGATCTTCAAATTCACTTTCAAATAAATCGTGATTGATTAATGAATAATGTGAAATTATGCAATCACAATGTAATTATCAAATTGTGAGCCTCATTTTTTTGTTGGAGGAAATTTTCTCGGTTAATGTAAGTGTATTGCATGCTTGTATTGTGTGTGTCTGAGTGCGTGTGTCTTATGTAATTTGTGAATGATATGTTTTTGATTGGTAAAATGTATGTATGTGTGTTAAAGTATGTGTGTTAATTTTAATTGTGATCTGCAATCACAATTTTTTAAAAACGATAAAAAAAATGGAAAATTATTCTTTCCATTCACAATTAAAAAAGTTTTCAATTTAAAAAAAAATAAAAGGTGTCTTTGTGTCAATTTCAATTTTTTTCAATTCCAATTTTTGAAAAATGAAAAGTTTCATAAAAAATAAAAAGAAAAGATTAATGGATCTGATTTCTGGCAACGTTTTAAATTCTGACATTTCCGTAATCGATGAGCCACTCGATCTGATTCAATTGAGCTTAAATGAGCGAATTTACGTTAAAATAAAAAACGATAGAGAATTACGAGGCAAATTAAATGCTTTTGACTCACATTTAAATATGAATTTGAGTGATGTAGAGGAAACAGTGACGACTTTGAAGATTGATGATGAGACGCTAGAGGAAATTCATAAAATGAAAGGCGATTATTACCGTTCTCTGTCCACCTCTCTGTCCAAAACAACGTGGAGACACGGTTTCCTGTCCACATTGTATCCAGAAGAAGTGGCCTATTCGTGAAAATCTTGAAGCAGGTGTGCCAAATATCATCAATGATTCAATTGTCAGTCGACATAAAATTATTTTTCCACCTCTGCACATCAAGTTTGGAATTATGAAACAATTTTTAAAGCTTTATCGAAAGATGGTGAATGCTTCAAATATATTGTAAATGCATTACCTGCCTGAACAATCGAGAAAATAAAGCAGGAGTGTTTAACGGACCTCAGAATCGTACACTTGTGTAAGATGATTAGTTTTTTATAGTAATGTCTGAACTAGAAGAAATGCTTGATTATCGTTTGTGTCTGTCATTCAAAACTTTTTGGGAAATGTCAAGTCACATGATTATGAAATTCATGTTCAAAGAATGCTTACAGCTTTTCGACACCTCGGATGCAATATGAGCAGTAAACTTCATTTCCTGCACAGCCACTTCAACAGATTCACAGAAAACCTTGGGTCCTACAGTGATGAGTAAGAAGAAAGGTTTCATCAAGACCTGAAGATGATGGAAGAGTCATATAAATGGGACCAACACATGATGTCTGACTATTACTGGACCATTCAACGTGATTTCACTGGAGACCGTCACACACGCAAATGCAACGAAAAGAAATTTATACCGGAATAATAATGACTAATTTCATTAAATTTCATTCATTGGTAAAACAGTATTTTGACTTTTCCATGGTGTAATATAATCTTATCTAGTTTCAAATATCACTGTACATAACTTTTCGGTTGCTAGTTTTGGAATTATAGTGGGGCTTTATAAGAAATTAAAAAATTATGATGATATATAATGGGCTAGATACGTAATATATAGTACAAATTTAATAAAATCAACATCTCAAGATTGCTACAATACTAGACCTTACAGGAAAAAAGAACGATATATTTAAAATCAGCACCCCAAAATTACTTGGAAAAAGTTGTCAAATCTCTTGAAACAAAATTTGTGTTCCCCAGTGCTATTAAACTTTCATTAATTTAAAAAATATCAATTTCGTTTGCAAATACAATAAAACACAAATTTTCCAAGTGGGTCTGTGAATCACAATTCCAATGCAATACACTCACATCAACACATCACATTCATACACAACTTAAAATATTCCTCATAATGCCTATTTATATTATAAATAATTTCCATTTATTTCGGTTTTAATTTTATAAAAAAAGTAAATTCTTCAAAATAAAAAAATATGTATTGACACTTATTTAAAAAAGAATTGAGATAATATAAATTTTAAATAAATGTTTGATTATTTTAAATCGAAAGATGTATCTTATAAATTATATGTTCCGTAGAAGATTCTTTATCCTTTAAAAAGTTTAAAGTTTAATTGATCTCATCTAAGGGTCAAAACGACTATTTTGTCAACCAGAAAGCCGAATAATTATATTTAAAACAAAACTTTAAAAAAAATAAAATGTAAATATGAAATTGTTTAATATACTGATATGTTTTAAAATCCAAAATTAATTAAAAAAAGACACTTTTACATGAATATAATTATTACAAATAGTTTATTTAAATTTTTGAAGAATTCTTAGAGATATTTGTTTTGTAGGGACAAAATAAAACTTTTGCTAGAAATTATTTTCCTCAGGCAGTTTATAAATTTTTGATTTTATACTCTTTCCAAAATATTATTATTATAAATATTTTATTCACATTTTTTGCATTTTTACCAATGAATTTGTTAGTTGTTTTTTCTTTAATTGAAGAATGTCTTTCCCGTTTGCTCGAAAACTTTTATGAATTTTAAATTATAATTTCTTAATATATATATATTATTTTTAAAAATGATGTAAAATTAATAAAATTTTATTGCAAATTTCGCATTTTGCTCTTTTATAATGCCGTGATGTCATTCAGTGTTCGGAAAATAAAATTAAAATGTATGACCAAATCAGATCTGTTATGGATGTTTTTTACGATGAATAAATTTAATTAAGTAAAAAATATTTTTTTTCCGATAGCTATATTAGGATGAAACATTTTTATAACAATTTATGATAGCTAAACCATTAAAGAGGTCTAGTTATATTGAATTAAGTAAGGCATGCCTAAAATTTTTGGGGAAATTTCAAAGAAAAATATAAAGTTTTATCTTGAGCCTCATAATCATGACCATCATACCGCCGTCGTCTAGGCAAGGTCAAGGCCCTCATCGAAGTACCCCATAATCATTATGACTGGAATTATCCTGGACTTTTTATGGTATCACTAAGAACCGCTTACTAAAACTAGGATAGCTTTACCTGGGATCTCAAAAAGCATGTCAAGAGATTCAATTCAATAGGAAATGATGAGTTTGTTGCCATAGTCAAGGTCACCCTTAATGAGATCTTTAACATATCGAAGAGACAGAGACTCAATGACTAAATATCAATGTCTATCATCACAAATCTTATGACTTGCAATTACCGTCATCGTAACTTTTCTTGCTAAATATTCTGGATTTAGTTAACCTACCTTTTACAAAAAGTTCAAAAAGTGAAGATATCATGCAGTTATAATTTAAAGATTTTGAACAAATATAATTTCTTTCTGGTTTTCAAAAACCCACTAGAGTAATAAAAAGTAATGTCTGTAATTCCTTTATTCATTTTTAACAATTTCTATTCTCTCAGATCTGGAAATAATAACTTTGATAAAAGTTTAAGTTCAAATATTATCTTGACACAAAGGTTGTAATAATTATTAACACTGAAGAAATTTTATATTTAATGTTATATTTTATAAATAACCCATAGTACTTAAAAATGATGGCAACTAATCAGTTTATGGAAAATAAAAATCAAATGACCACAATTCTTTTTAGAAAGATTTACTTAACGTCGCACTCAAAGTTTCCTAAAAGGTTTTCTTCCCTCATTTCTGGGACCATTTCCCCTTGCTTTTTTTTGTACTAAAAGACAAATATTATCTTTTAGTAAATATTAAGTTCTGTTGGTAAATTATCAATTTATTTTATTTTATCCATTTAATTAAATTTTTTTTTCAAAAAGTAATAAGAAAACAAATTTTATGAATAACAGAATTGATATAGGATAACTCAGCCTACCGCTAAAGAAGGACTCTCTCGGCCAAATTGATTGCGACAGGTGTAATATTTCATTACTCAAACAGCAGTAACTTTTGTCTCAAATATTCATGCTACATGATGCGTGCAGTTTCATATAATTTAGGTGATGCATTAGGATATTCATATTAAGATTAAGTTAGGTTATCATGAATGCGTTATGTTATTTACTTAATTTTTAATAGCGACTCGACAAATACGCCGAAAGGAATAATGTCATATTTTAGATAATAATGAGTTATTTTTTAAAATTTAAAATTTGTTTAAAAAAAGAAAAATAAAATTACAAATTTTCCTCAATTGAATAAATTGTTGAAAATTCGCAGGTTTTATTATTGTTTCTTACCATTATGGATACATATATTTAATTTTAAATGTTATAAATGAATATACATATTAAGAACATTTAAACAAATCTCGTTTGAATCTTTATTACAATTACATTTAGAGTCATTATGACTCTCAGAAGGTCTGTCATCGTTTGTCATCGTTCTAATTGGTTTTCTTATTTCTGTTTTTAATCACGATTATTCGAACAATTTTTTCTAAATTATTTTTTAAAATATTTAACCTCTAAAAAATATTAATTAAAAATATTAATTTTTACCATTTTTTAATAAATCCCAAAATAATAAAAATGACATCAAATTATTAAAAATACATTTAATTTAAATTTTACTAAAAATTATTAAACTTAATTTTAATTCTGAAATTAAAGATATTAATTTATAAAATGATTATTTTAATTGTATTCGAATAGTCAATACTTTAAATTTAAATTATAAAAATCCGAATTTCCATCTTGGCGGGAGAATCACCATTCTAAATTCAACATACTTAAATCAACATACAGCATCACTACATTCACACATTCAAACAATTTAAAATATTCCTCACAATACTAATAAATAAATAAAATAATATAAATATTATTTTTAAATTTCAGATGAATAATTTTTTTTGATATATTAAAGTTTTCATTTTATTTATTTTTGTACAACTATAAAAATAATAATGTGGATTATTAATAAATTGTATTTGATTACCATCATAGCCGTCGCCTTCAATCCTTATCAATGTTTATATTTGCCATTCTGTCAGTTTCAAGTCTCCAAATTCAAGTTTATTAAATCAATCATAATTTTTCTCAAATTAATAAAAGGATAATTTAAATTAGGAATTATAAAATTTATAGTAATTTTAATGAATTTCCAAACCAAATAAATAATACAAAATGACAGATCCTAAAAATTAAAAAGATAAAAATAAATTTATATATTATTAAGAACGACATTTAAATCAAATTTTATTGCAATATATTTCGGTGGATTTTCCACCATCTTCAGACTGAATAAACAACAATTTCGCTGTCTTATATACAGCAAATTAATGATTATGCAAACATCTTGTGTAATAACTAATTAAATATTTTCAATAAATACGAAGAGAGACTTGTTTGGACATTAATGGACGGATTAAGTGATTTAATCAATAATGCCTCACAAGTAACTCTTTCCCAATTATTTTTAAAATTAATAACTAATTAACTAATAAATTTATATATATATATATATATATATATATATATTTGATTTTACTTAAAGAGAATTATACATGTAAATCATAAATAAAATAAATAAAAGAAAGTTATTAATTTTTTTTTAACTTTTAAAATTAAAAAATTGAGTGAAGTTGAAACAAAATTAATATTAACAATGTTAATTGAAATAGATAAATCTTTGATTAAAATTATTAAAAATAATATTGATAATATTCGAAATAGCTGGGGATGTTAAAAATTCCAAAATCCACCCCCTTTAGAAATGGGAATATCATAAAATGTTTTAAATAGCCTCACTGAGTAGATCAATAAACAACATCACTTTTAAAAATATATTTAATTATTATTAATTATTTAATTAAACTAACTTGTTACTCTTTTGTTGAAAAAAATTGTCACAACCATTTTTAAAAAATCCCATAGTAAAATAAACTTAAAATAAGAAAAAAAGGAAAATGTACGAATGCCAAAAAAGGTTTATTTGGGTACCGTTTCACGATTCGCTTCTACTTCCTTAGAACTTTGTGAATAATAGTTATCCTTCAGAAAAATATTGTTTATCTGTGGAGACTTTTGTCTCTTCTTACACTTAAAAAACTTTAATATAAAATTTAAGTTCTGTTTATAACTATTTCAGAAAAATCTATTTGGATTACCCCCGTAAATCTCTGAAGTTTTTAAGTATGAGGCCTCATCAATAAGATGTTCTATTCTTCAGTTTTCTCACACTTGACTTTTAAGGGAATTTTCATTCTTTAGATTACTTTTGGTTTTCATAACTAATCAGAACAATGGTGTTTCATTTTCAGTACTTATATCTCACCAGTTTGCAAATAAAGCTGAAGAACAGTTTGATAGGTCACACAAAAATTACTATTTGAGCAAACAACCTTTGTAATTAGATGATAACCTCTTTATTCTTCCATAGTTCACATTTGTAGTTTTTTTGACAGGCATCTTTGAAGGATTGACGAATTCTATTGACCTAGAGGATCTCTTTATTGTTTCAAATATTTTCGATTTTTAGATCTATTATTTCATAGTTACATCCTTTTGAAATATTTGATATATTTTATCTTTTTTCGTCAAAGTTTAATGTTTTATCATTTTTTGTTAAGTTTTTTTCTAATAATGCATCTCAACGTCGATCCAACCGAGAGTTATTTATAAAAGAACGACTGATAAATGGATGATTTTTACCTTTAAAACTTGTTTGAACATTAATGGAGGGATAAGGTGATTTAATTAATAATGCCTCACAAATGACTCTTTCCAAAGCAATTTAAAATGATTGCAGAATATTTCATCCGCCAGATCCCCGAGTTGCCCCGAGAATCGAACCGAATAAATAAACTCAATCAAGCAAATAAAATTTTTCAAGTATTGTCATTCAATAAAAGATAAATGTCTTCAGATTGATTCTAAAAGTTACAGATAGAGACTTGGATCGATTTAAGATTCCATATAAATAATAATAAAGATATTATATAATTAACGATAATATTTGAATTCCAAACAATATTTAAAAACTAATCAAAATTTAAAATATATCCACACCTTTAAAATGTTATTAATCTTATTGTACTTTTGATTCTACTACATTTCAATATTAGCTCTTGTTTTCTGATTTTATCCTTCACGTTGTTATTGAAGAAGGCTCAAAGAAATGGTTCCCAGCTGTATGTAAAACTTTTACAATTTTTTTCATTTCCAATTAAAATTTGATAATTTATCGATACGTCCACAAAACAATTGATTAATTATTCAAAAACTATTGAAAACACAAAGAAAAACAAAATAAAAATGACAATCAGCAAGAAAACCTAAATCCAAATCACAATATATCGATATGAAATACAAGCGTGGTTTTAAAACGGTATTTTTATCTATCTGTTCGATCCGCCGAGGGAAGCCACAAATAATATTAAAGAATGGTAAACATTGCCAACAATCAGGAGCTGTACACTAACAACTCTGTTTTGTTTATCGGCGATAACAGCTTATACTATCTTGAGTCTCATGAAGAATTATCAAAAAGGTTAAGAGTCATCATAGAGTTGTCAACCACATCAAAGTTCTCTATTAACACTGATAGAACCAATCTGTCGTTTGCAAATAAAAGAAATTACTTATACAAATAATGTCGAACCTCTGCAAACCAAGTTGTCAAACTTGAATAGAATCTAAGCACCAAACATAATCAAACATCTTCGAAAAATTGCTTTACTGACAATTAACAAAGAATTTATTACTAGGAATCTTAGTCAAAAGGAAATTTTGGAGGCACTGGGCATCAATTCTCGAACAAAAAAATTCGATTTAACACTAAACCATGAACGTATTTCATGCATTTCATGCAAAATGGTCGAGATTTATTGACTGGTGGACAGCACGGTCACTTGACTGTACTCGATTGGAAAATGAGAAAGAATTCATTTAATATTAACGTGAGAGAAAAAAATCGCGCCGTCAAATATTTTGCCAAATATCTTATTTCCTCCTGCGTGAGATCGAAATGTATTTCCTCCCAAGACCTGGAGATATAGAGATCTCGTCACTCTTTCGCCCAGCCATGCATGATCACGATGCCACGATCTATATATTTATCCATCTATTTACTGTTCGTTTCATATTATTGACAACAGTAATCTCATTTAGTTTTACTTGCACATTAATTCATAAAATGCAAATTAATGTTATATTTAGCCATCCTTAAATTATTTATTTGAATTTTTTTAAATAATTCAGCTTTTTTCATTATTTAATCGACATTTTGTTTACTTTTATTATTAATTATTTGGTATCGTAGCCTTTGGGCCGTGGGTTCACTCAATTACTATCATATGGTTTCGGTTTGCATATTTTTGAGTGTCTCAATAGGCAAGGAACCTGGTGGCGCCTATCTCCTCTCCAGGTTTTGGATGGCCGTTGGCTCCAAGGAGCTCATCCGCCCTTTGTTTTTCATCCTGCTAGATGTCCACACACCTCTTCACCCAGGTTGCTCTGGGTGACGCAGCCGGTTTAGACGCCAACTATTGTTTACTTAAGACATGGAAAAAAAGTGTGATTTACCGCCAACTAAAATTGCTCAGAATAAAACACTTGTCGATGAACAAAGAAATTCAGTGAGACAAATTGCCGCTAAATGTTATATTTCAATTGGTATTGTCAGCAGAATAATGAAAATACCAAATAGTGTTATTAACTATGGGGAAGAAGAGGTTAGCCATTGCCAAATTATTCAGAAAGTGGTCAGTTACTGTGTGGAGCAAAGTGGCATTCAGTGACGAATCCTGCTTTGAATTTGTTTGTGGACGTGTTAAGAAAGTTTTGGTGACTCCTGTTTCCTCTCATCCACTTCAGAGAGTGAAATTTCCTCAAAGTGCATGTCTTAAATATATAAATAAATAATTTTTGGATAAATAATATATTTTGATGCTAGTTTTTCTAATAATATGAAAAGCACTGCTTCTTTCTTTCTTTCTTTTTTTCTTCCTTCGTTCTCTTCTCTTTTTTCTTTTACTATTTCAATAATTTCATTAATCAATTATTATTTATTTAATAATTATTTCCACAACTGATTTTGAGATTTTCCATTTCTAATTAAATTGATCCCCTTTTGTAAGAAAAGATTAAAATTTAATTTCCAAAGAAATTTATTTAACATTATTTATTGATAAAATTTTGTTTTCAAGTAGCAAAAGAACAGCTCTTTTCTTGAGCTGAAATTTGAGAAAGATAACCAGACGGATTTTATAATGAAATTAATTGCAATTTTAGAAATTATGTCCCTAGGCTGTTGAGGAAAAAAGTGTTGGCTTGAAGTTTATTTGAACAAGTTCTCCAGTTTCTATAAACCATTGTATTAAAAAATTTCGAAATATAATTATGAAAGTAAAAGATATATTTAAATAAGAATGAAAAAATAAGTACTATTAAATATAATAAATAATATTAATCAATTACATTTATACTTCTTTTTGAAAAATAATTTTGTGAAATCTTTTTTAAGAAATTGATTTTTGTACATTTTTCGGAATTAATTTTCCATCATCAGCAATTAGAATATAATGCGTATGATAATAAAATGTTAATAATTGGAGATTTTATCAGTAAATATTAATTTTTCAGGATTTAATTGAATAATTTTTTTATTAATGACAAAAATCTTTCTTTGAAATTTTAATTAAAGGTTTAATTACATTGTTTTTTATCGCGGACCATGGTTTAAATAGTGTTAACGGACACTTAAGAGACAAAATGTACTTAAAAAGATATGGATCACAACAATCAGGACATATAGATTAATTATGTACACAAACACGGGTTAAGAACGGAATAAAGGTAGAATACATTGAAGAACACAAACAAATAATCAAAATACCATATTCTTAAGGATTTAAAGCACTTAAAAAGAGTATCCACAAGAATATAGATAGTGACAAAGTGGTTTTAATGACATCTAATGTTCAAAATGATTTCAAAAATGATTTGTTGATTGCAAGGTAATCTGGTTTATAAATTCAATTGTTAATTGTGTAAAAACTCGTATTTTGAAGAGACAAATATTCATCTCAATACCCACATTAGTAAGCATTTAAAACAAATAAATCGAGGAAGGTTCTTGATTATTGGTTACATTGTAAAAATATAATCTTTTCTGTTTTACATAAGAGTTTTGATTTACATTACGAGAGACAGTTCTGTGAATCATTTGTAATAAGACACAACAACCCCTGGGAAAAAATAAGTCAGTCTCAATTCTTTCAATTTTTAATCAAAATAATTAAAAAGCTGGGCCATTAATATCCAATAAAATCCTGAAAAATTATTATTTACTGATATATAATATCCAATTTGTAAGTAGCGTTTATGCCTCTTTCATTTTTGTCAAATTCAGAACTCATAATTTAACACTACAAATTATTAATATAACAACAATTCACATATTTAAACAAATGTTTCTGTTAATTTAATTATCTCGCAACAAATTAATCTATTAAATTTTTTTCGATTCAATTTTAAAATCTTGCAAATTTATTAAATAATTTTCACACTAAAACTAAAAATTTATTTTAAAATTTATTTAAAATTGTTTCATAACTTCTATTAAAATATATAAATTGTTATGACTGTAAAAAATATTTTTATTTATAAATGATTTTCTTATCATTTTTAATTTTAAAATATTTAATAGATACATTAAAAAGTTATTTTTTATTTTTAAATATGTATTTAATTTTTTTATGATTTTCTTTTATTATATCATTTTAAATTTTTAAAATATTTAAAAAACACATTAAAAACAAATTTTATTTTTAAATAAATATTATTTTATTTAAATAATATTTTTTTATTTCTTAATAGTTGCTTTATTATATCATTTTTAATTTTTAAAAATTTAATAAGCATATTAACATTAAAATATTTTAACTTTTAAATTAAAAAAATAATAAATTATTTTGATGAGATTCAAATTTAAATTAACCCCTCAAACAATTAATTAACATTATATTATCTTTCAAATCACACTATAATTACTGATGATGGAGTACTTTCCGAGACATGTTCAATAATCAATTTATTAAAAAAAGTTTTAACAAAATTATTTTTCAAAAATATCAAATCAGTGTTCACTAGACTTAATGTGATTCTTTTTGTATATTAAAATAATGAATGTTGAAGTTAAAAAAAACATTTATAAATGATTTGAAGATTGTCGTAATATAAATGTTATTATGGAAGATCACCAAGAAACCAAACAAGGGAAACTATTGCAAATGTATGGAAATATAGGGATTAACGTCTATACAGTTAATGAAACTTAATCCTTCATTAAATTGGATGATTCTTTATTAACATCTGATTATTTCAAGAACCTGGGAAGGAAGGATCCTTGGATCACATGTTGTCGACTATTGATATGCACTGTTTTGTGATAAATTTCATTATTTTTGTATTGTGGAGTTTGATGATCGCCAATGAACCCAATTGACAATAATGGTGACAGAAGAATCAATGATGATTGCAGACGAAAACCAAATTTTGATGTAATTAAATAGTAACGATTATTACCAATCATCAGTGACATTATGTATTCGATAAATATTTTAAATCGAACAATAAAATCGAATAACAATTTTTATTTTATAAATTAAAAACAAACAATAAAACAGTTTTGTTTGCTTTTTTATCGGTCGTTCTGTTTGGTCAGTTTTTATATCTTTTTTTTGAGGTCGAATTTGCTTGAATCGATAAATAAAATTGTGTTGGATTGGCGCGAGTTTTGTTTTTTTTGCTGAGTGGATAAATCAATAAATATCATTTACGAAATCATGTTTTTTTTCTGTCCGAATTTCTCCGTTTTCTATGCGATTTGTGCGCGTCTTTGTCGTCGGTTGATTTATCGTTTGTTTATTGTTGATTGAATCGATTTGGAATCAATTTTTGGAGTTTTCGTTGAATTTTGTGTGAAGCAAGTCGAATATTTGAGAGGACGAGCGAATCACAGTGATTTGATTTCATTAAATTTAGCATGGATGACGAGTGTCAATTGTCGTGGATTGAGAATAGAATCCAACATTCTTTGAGTATTAAAATCGATGAGTTGAAATCTGTTTGTAAAGGTGATCAATACATGAAAAAATTGAGATATTTTCTCAACGTGGCGCATTGTCGGTAGTTGTTTGTGTTCCACAACAATGACAGCCAACTGACTCTGTGGACAGAGAGCTCTGTTCACTACACAGGAAAAGTTAAGCTGTTTTGTATAGCTGAATTTGGTCAAATTAACGATGGATAATATCGATCAAGAGATTTCAATAATTGATTTAAATGAAAATATAATTTAATTTTCGGAAACAATAATGCGAGATATTTTCTTGCCCCTTGCTTGCGCGAATCCGGTTGACAATTTCGTATGGAAAATCGATTTCTTAAACCAAGCGAGTAAATTCGCGGGAACCCGATCAATCGGTAATTTCGCCCATTCCGCGATCGCTTCTAGTTTGGCGCTGATAAATGAGTGCTGGGTTTCCTTGGAGACGAGATTGGTCAATCGATCGAGTGCGAATTCCGCGATATTCTCGTTCGACTGGGCACTTCCCGTCGCGACTTTCGACGAAACTGGACCGATCGTTCGCCAAATATCGAGTTTAACGTTCCCGGCCGATACACCACGTGAGATTCAAATTTTTTATTTGTCCCCCGACCTGACGATCGTTCTCCGTCGCCGGCGCGCCGCAGCCACAAAACTGTTGCACCTGCTCTTGCATCACCATGCACAATGCTCCAATTTATCTTAATGAGATCTCTTGATTAAATATTTATGTTTTCATTCTTAAACCTAAATGTTTCAAACTACTTTTCTTGAATATTATGTTTTTGGTTTTTTTGATCTTGTCAAAGGTTTCATGTAACTGTTTGAAATAATCATCCTATTAAACTCTTTGATCACCTACTAGAAATATAAAATAATCTTTTAGTTCTGACAACTGTGAAGGAAGGGCAATTTAATGGGATTAAGTGAATCATATTAATAAACTTTTTAAAAAAAAGAATAATGACTCTTGATGTCAAAGAGAAATTAATTAAAAATAAAAAAATATAGTAGTAAATTTTAAATAATATTTGCATAATATTAATGGTTTTTTCAAAAAAATAATAAATCATAGAGTTACGGCCCGAAATTTCGGTTTCCTTTGAATTATTTTTGTAGAAATTTAAAGAAAATAAATAAAAGTATTAAAATCCGTTCAACAATTATCAGTAAATAACATTTATCATGTGTCAAAATTATTTTTTTCATAACCATTCGGAATTATTTTGTGATTAAAAACAGAGATAATTAATAAAAAGAACTTAACATTTTCTTTTAAAAATGATTAATTAGAAATTAAAATTTTGCTGAGAATAATTTAAACAGATAAAAAAAGAATAAAAAATGTAACCGGTCTTTTTATTTTTTTTAATAAAAAAAACAGAAAAAATAATTAAAATGAATAAATTAACAGATAATTAATTAACTATTGATTAATATACTGATTAAATAATATATATTGATTAATTAATTAACTAACTAATAATAATTAATTCAAATTTTTTTTTAAAAAATTTTATTTTAAAATAATATAAATTAACTAAAAATATTGATAATTATTAAAAAAAATATTTCCAATTTCTAAAAATAATTTACGCGAAAAATGTGAAAATCGTTTTGGAAATGATTACTTTGTGCTAACTTAATTTTTTGTTTATTTAAATCGAAAATCCTGTAATTATTTTTTTCGTCAATTTTTATATCTATATCTTTGATAAAATTTTCGACTTTTATAACTTGACATAATTAATAGAAAATACAATTGAACTTTTCAATAATTATTTTTGTTATTATAGAATTAATAACTTGAATTTTTTTCGTAGATTTCCTATTGGACGCACATGTATAGTTACTTTTTTAATATTTAAATTTTCCGTCTTGGGATTTCCTATTGACCGAAATATATAGTCGTATTTAGAGGTCAGAGACATAAAAAGCCTAATCTGAAATTTCGCATACTTGTATCCAAAGCCGTGCGAGAAAGTCAGTAGGCTCTGTATTGTCTATTTATGATTTCTACCTGATACAGAGTCTATGACTAACTATGTATGTCAATGCTGGTACATTAGTCTACGATACAAATTGATTCGTCAAATCGGAGGAGGCTTATATATTGAAGTACATTCCAGCTCTTTTCTTAATTTTTGTAACAATTTTCGCAACGTACATACTATGAGATTCTTTGATGTGATTGCAATTCCTTGGTAATGTAAGTTGTGGTCCATATGGATCTGAAGAACCAATTTGAACCTTACTGATCACATTAAATCACATTCGTCTACGCTTTACCATTGCTGTATTAGGTGAATGTCCTTAAAATAAATTCCTTCCTCATCAAAGTTAACGATTGATTGAAAAAGTTTCGTAAAAAGTTTTTTAAAATATTTTAAAGGAATATATTATAAACTCTGTTTAAGTTCCTATAACTGAGTTTTCATAGTAAAAAATTTCGGGCCTTGTCTTTTTTCCCTTATAGATTGAAAAAAAGACTTTTTAAAAAAATATTCGGTTAAAAAAACAAACTTAGGGGTTTTGAACTGTTAGGGTTAGGGATTGGGGATTAGGGTTAGGTTAAGGTTAGGTTAGGGTTACGTTATAGTTAAGAATTAGGGTTTTGGATTTTTTGAACTTTAGATGACTAAAGTGATGAATGGAGAACATATCAGCAAATTAAACCACACTGTGTTTTTTGTTAAGCCAGACCAAAACAAACGAGAAGTATGAGAAAAAGATATTTTATAATAGGATAAAAAAGACTATTTTATAGTAGGGGAAATAAAAAGACTGTTTTGACAATAGGGAAAAAAAGACAATGTCCAAATTTTCACATACTTTCTTCACATTATTATGAAATATAAACAATTAAACATTATTTAAAGTATGTATTCGAATCTCTTAATGGTATTTTCCAGGTCTCTTATGAAGGTCTGATTCAATGACTTCATTTATTGTTCAAAAAGTGCAATGGAATATTTATCTTCATTATTTAATGATTCAGAATGATTAGGAGAATGATTGAGCTGGAAAAATCAATACATTAGGTGGAAACTCTTCCGTGGAAACTGTACCAAGAAAAATCATTTTTTTCAAAGTTTCTTTTATATTAATACTTTAAAATAACTTATCGTTATATTTCCGCAAAAACATAAAAACCATTTTTAGAAATATTTTTAATCTGCTAAAAATAGTGCTAAAACCAGTTATACCTACTTACTTGCCATCTAAAACTTAAAGTTCGGTTTTTAGTAGGCACACAAAAATAAAAAAATACTTATAAATGATTTTTAAAAATTAAAAAAATTGTTTAAATTTATAAATTATAAAAAGACTAATTTAAATTAACATATTTTACTTAAATATATTTTGAGGTATTATCCATCATTATCGGGCGCTATTAATCCTAGCTTATATGATCTAGCTTATGTCCAATGATCATTATGTAATTATTTGTGGAATTATTTTTTTTACGCAAACACTTTGTAAAAAGTTAATGAGTACTTGATATGGCATTGATTGATGGATTTACCGCTTTAATTATTAATGCCTCACACGAGACTCTTTCTAAATAATTTTTAAAATCGATGCATAATTTTCGCTGTCCCTTGTTAAATAAATTCAATAAAGATGGTCACATAGTTGAAGGGTTAGTAAAAGACTTGCCTCAAGTAGATTCTTAGCCGGCGAGACTTTATGTTATATCTAAAGTTCACAAGACGGATATCCCAATGAGACCTTTTTTATCTCCGATTCGAACTTCTTAAGATAATGTTGCGAAGTTTCTAGATCATAATTTTAAAAGTTGATTTCTTCGAAATTTAAAAGTTATCACAGTTTTAAATTTATTGTAAATTCTCCTTTAAGTATTAATAGAAATGATTTTTGGTTTATTTTGATATTGCGAGTTTATTTTCGAACGTTTGTTTATTTGAATCATTTGATATATGTTGTGAAGTCTGGAAAAATAATGTAAATCTTCATAAAGAGATGGATGAGAAAGTGTTTAGAAAAATATTGATTTCTGTAACATCCAATGTTTATTTTATTCTCAAAAAATTTTGTTATAAGGAAATTGATGGTGTGGCTATTAGATCCCTATTAGTACCATCACTTGCTTCTATTTTCCTGTCTATGATTCAGGATAAGATCAATTTGCTCACATGTCTCCTTTTCCAAAATATTTGAATTCCTTACATTCCAATATTTGGTTTGGTTTATTAACTTCCTTGGATTTACTAATTAAAAGGAAGGGTTGCCATTATGAAACAGAGATCTATAGAAAAAAACTGATACGTGGTTGTATATAACTCCCTAAAATTTTGTGAAATCAAGTATAATCGTAGCAGGATTAAAGAGTTGGTGTTTCGTTTTCGGTCTTTGTCTTCAACTTGTTACAAGGACTTTCAAGTTAAAACATGTTAAAATGCTAGTTATTCAGAATCCTTCCTTGAGAAATTAACTATAGAAACAATTGATAAATTATTTGAAGAAAATAATGATTTAAAACTTAATAAAGAAAAAAATGAGCGACTTAATTTCGACTATACAATAACTGTTTCTTATTCTGAAGGTTTTAAAAATTCAAATCTTCCATTCAAAAATCAATATAGAAATCTGAAATCAACATTTAAAATTCAGAATATGTTCAGCAATTATTTGAAAATAGTGTCGTGTGAAGCTCTAATAATTAAATCGGCTAATCCAACAATCAATCTTCAATCAAGTGACTCTTCAACTTTGCTGAAAGTGTGCGTGAAACAGTAAAAGTTTCTATACATTCGAAAAACATTATTAATTAAAAAAATTGTTTTTGAGGGCTTTTTTTCAAATTAAAACTCATTAACTTTAAGTGTTTAAAAAATTAATTGTTTATGTTGCTAAAAGTTTTTTTGAGAAACAATGAAAAATTTTAAAAATTTTCCGGGAGGACTGGAGTACAGAAGAGTTACCGTTTAAAAGCATCGTAGCACAAATATTATCATGTTTCATATTATTATCAAATGTTTCTAATATTATCAGAAATATTTCATGTTTCTTTTTTTTCCAATTTTCGCTTGCTGAATGGAACATTTTAAGCAGCATTTTAAATTATATTTAAATTTGTGTTGCCAAATATCCGTTCTTGAATACGTACCCAATCTCATTAATTATCATTCTCCTTTTGACTACTTATACTTCACTCAATTTCTGTCAATTTTAATTCGAACAAAATAGTCCGACATAAATTCAAAACCTTTAGTTCTAAATAAAAAAAATTGAGACTTAAATATTACTCATTTATCTGCTATAATGATTTCAATATACTTATTAATCTTAATTTTTTTATATTTATATTTAATACGGAAGTTTATTTTAATTACTTTTTATATGAAATTAAATGTCCAATAAAAGATGAAAGGGTTGCGATTATATCGGCCATTAATCAAGCAGACATCTATGTTGCGGGAGGGGCAGGTTGCTGATCAATATACATTGCATGATATCTGCAGTGGTAGGGAATCATTTTAAAAATACACAAAGTGATTGCCATAAAAATCCACACAAAACCTTTTTCAAATAATCTTAAAAGCCTCAATTATTTTTAAAATATTTATTATTATCTAAAATTATTTTTTATTATGAAAATCAAACTATGAGCTATCAGGGCTGCAGTGGGTCATGCCTTAAAATAAAGCTTTTGAAAATCTGATTTTCAAGGACATTCACAATTACAAAAATAACGTACCAAATGACAAAATGAAGATAATGCCCAAAAAAATTCGTTTTAAATTGTAAAATACTATTTTTTTTAATATGCAAAAAATTGAGTTAATGAAGTCATTTAATGAGTTTTCTTAAAACAATTTACAATTACATTCAAAATGATGTATCAATTCTTGTCAAAAGTTTTGTTTTTAAATGAAATTTCGAATTGTCCACTTACTTTTCCACTATCAAAATGAAAAAAAAATATTTATGAACAGTCCCCACACCTTTTCACGTTGCCACATAATTTTGGTTTGCCTTCGTGACGGATAAATACCGGCTGAAATAACCAACTTTACCAAGGTGCCACAAGCGACCACGTACTGGATTGCAGAGTAGTGTTTCGGATGGATGAATAGAAAGAAGAAGGCTCAGCGACGTCCAGTAGGAAGACATATGACCGATCAAATTGTTGAAAGTTGATCAGTTACAGAAGGTAATCGATGAGGAGCCTTCAGTGTCAATACATGATCTCGCAGCTCGACTACAGGATTGTGTTCAAACCCTCCAGAGCATCATTTATGATTATCTACGCTAATATTCATACGTTCTGAAGATCCTCAAGCTAGCGACGACTAGCAAAGTGCATTCTCCTAATAGCATCTTTGTAGCACAAGACGGCTGGCTATTTGCAATATTTCAGTGATGAAAAGACCAAACTGCAGATGGAGCGATATTTGGTCAAGGATACTGAAGAAGTACCCATTGTCTGCACGACAACGCATCCGGCTTCTATTCATGCTCTCCTTGTCGTTTCCAGAGAAGGTGACGTGATGGTGCTGGAAGTCTTTGTCAAGGGACATACAGTTAGTTCAGGTATTCTACCGCAACGTTGTGATGATGTCAAAAATCACGGCTGACCGCCAATAGGTCTTCTAGCAGGACAGCGCAGCAGTACATAACTGCCATAATTATGCCGAACTGGTGCAGAACTGTGTGCTTTCTGGTAAATTTCTGGTAAATTTAGTCTCAACAGTAAAAGAACTCAAATTGTTATATTATGAATTAATACATTTTCTGAAATTTATTTTGTTGTAGAAGTAATTGTATATGCAAATATGAGTAATATTATATTTGCATATACAATTATTTCGACAACAAATTTAATTCCAACGAATTTATTAATTCAAAATATAACAATTTGAGTTCTTTCAGTGTTTCATTCTGTTAAAATGATTAGAAAATTCCTTCAACATCACACTTATCCGACAAGTGGGAAACATAATACTCCTAACACTGTTTTTGTATAATTTTATTTCGTTATTCCGGGAAAAAAATGATTAATATTTACAAGAAAGAGCTCTCACTAATGCAAATATAACGAGTAAATTCAGAATAAATTGTCTAAAATGGATTCAATATTATGTCCGATTTTTTTGTTTAATTAATCTCTTTTAATAAATTTCCATTTCAAACAATTCTACCAACATTAATTGATCAATTTTCGTTGGATTATAATATAGAATAGTCCCCATAAATGCTGTAGATTCCTCGTCTCAATTGAAATATAAATAAATAAATGAATTATTTTTATATTTTTACATTACTTATGTAAAATAAGATGTCTTTATTTTTTTACTAATATAATCATTAAAACAATCTCAATAATTTCTAATTATTTTTTCAATTACAAAGTTATATTTAAAATTCTTATCAAAATAAGTTTAGCTTAATTTATCAATTATAGCGCATTTTATTGAGCTGTTTGAAAATAAGGGGACTCCAATTACTTGAATCAATCCATATCTTATGGCCAATATGTTATGAATTATTATTTATATGTTTGAATTATTATTGTGAGGGATAATTGTGAATGTTGTAAGTTTGTTGTTTGTATTCTGTTTAGATTTGTGACTCTCCTACTCAGATGGGATCGATATGTTTATTGATTGATTATTTGAATCTAATGAAATTAATTTAATGATATTAATTTTAAATACTAATTAATTAAAGTTTGATAATTATGAATTTTAATAATATTTTCAGTAAATGATTTTAACTTATT